>CAEFZX010008430.1:0-44766 GCA_903066825.1 Alfaro cultratus
AAGGAGTCCTATCGGGCCTTTTTGGCCTGTGGGACTCCGGAAGCAGCTGATGGGTACCGGCGGGCGAAGCGGCATGCGGCTCGGGTGGTTGCTGAGGCAAAAACTCAGGTGTGGGAGGAGTTCGGAGAGGCCATGAAGAAAGACTTCCACACAGCTTCGAGGCGATTCTGGTCCACCATCCGGCGTCTCAGGGAAGCAGTGCAGAACCAACACTGTTTATAGTGGGGATAGTGTGCTGCTGACCTCAACTCGGGATGTTGTGGGCTGGTGGGCGGAGTACTTCGAAGACCTCCTCAATCCCACCAACATGCCTTCCATTGAGGAAGCCGAGCCTGGGGACTCTGGGTTGGGCTCTCCAGTCTCTGGGGACGAGGTCGCCGAGGTGGTTAAAAAGCTCCTCGGTGGCAGGGCCCCGGGGGTGGACGAGATTCGCCCTGGGTTCCTTAAGGCTCTGGATGTTGTAGAGCTGTGTTGGTTGACGCGACTCTGCAATATCACATGGACATCGGGGGCAGTTCCTCTGGATTGGCAGACTGGGGTGGTGGTCCCCCTGTTCAAAAGAGGGGTCACACTCTTAAACCTCCCTGGCAAGGTCTATTCAGGGGTCCTGGAGAGGAGGGTCCATCAGATAGTCGAACCTCGGATTCAGGAAGAGCAGTGTGGTTTTCGTCCTGGTCGTGGAACACTGGACCAGCTCTGAAGCGGGCGCTGTACCGGTCCGTCGTGGTGAAGAGAGAGCTGAGTCAAAAAGCGAAGCTCTCGATTACCGGTCGATCTTTGTTCCTACCCTCGTCTATGGTCATGAGCTTTGGGTCATGACTGAAAGAACGAGATCACGGATACAAGCCGCCGAAATGGGTTTTCTCCATAGGGTGGCTGGGCTCTCCCTTAGAGATAGGGTGAGAAGCTCAGTCATCCGGGAGGGACTCATTGTAGAGCCGCTGCTCCTTCACATCGAGAGGAGCCAGTTGAGGTGGCTCGGGCATCTGGTCAGGATGCCTCCTGGACGCCTCCCTGGTGAGGTGTTCATGTCCCACCGGGAACAGGCCCCGGGGAAGACCCAGGACACGCTGGAGGGACTATGTCTCTCGGCTGGCCTGGGAACGCCTTGGGGTTTCCCTGGAAGAGCTGGAAGAAGTGGCTGGGGAGAAGGAAGTCTGGGCCTCCCTTCTGAAGCTGCTACCCCCACGACCCGATCCCGGATAAGCAGGATCGGGTCGCTCGCAGGGGTTTAGCACGCCCCACATTTGGAGGCCTTAGTCCTCGACGCGGACGTCGCGGGTTCGACTCCCGGTCCCGGCGACCTTTGCCGCATGTCTTCCCCCCTCTCCCTTCCTGTCAGCCTACTGTCGCGAAAAAAATGCGAGCCACTAGCCCCGCAAAAAACTCTTCGGAGAAAAAAATGATAAAATAAAAAAAAATAAAAAATAAAAAAAATATATATATATATATATATATATATACACACACACAATGTATATACATATATATACAGACAATAAAAAAAATTGTCTGTTTTTTTATGAAGTATGAAAATATCTGGTTTCAACTGTAAAGAATGTTTTCCAAATGTAGGCTTTTAATTTAGTGTTAGATTGTAGTTTATAATAAATCTGTGCAGTTTGAATATCAAGAGTTTTTAAGAGCTTTATAGAGAAATACAGATCTTTCAAAGCCTTGAAAATGCCAGACTGAAATTCAAGCATTTTCAAGGATTTCAAGTACCCAAACAAACTTTGTAAAACACATTTGTTTAGTTTTTATTCTTGTTTTAAACCTTACAGATGCAAAATAACATTTTGAATAGCAGACATGCCTCCTTTTAACCAGCTGCAACTGGTGTAGACCTCACTGAGAAAAGCTTCAATTCTAATTCTCTCAGTAACCATCCAGCCATCCATCCATTTCCTTTACACCCTTATCCCTAGTGGGGTCAGGAGGTGCTGGTGTCTATCTCCAGCTATGTTCCGGGCGAGAGGCGGGGTCACTCTGGACAGGTCGCCAGCCTGTCACAGTCTCTCAGTAACTACTTCCTTATAGAAGGGTGTTTCTGTGAGAGTTTTTGCTGATGAGTCCACTGACCGGGCCCACAGATGGTTCACTACATGCATCCTCAGTATGAGGAATTGCTGTAAAGTTAAGTAATTGAATGCTGGAATTCAATGACACAATGTAATCTACCGGGTTATTTTAGATAGAAACTTTTTAAACTAATTTGAATAATAAACTGCTTAATTAAGTGTTTGATAACTAGGATCAAATGGAATGCATACATGATTAAATGCCTTAAAGTGATCTGAACTATATAAATAAAGTGAACTGAATATGTTTATTTCAAACTCTTCTTAATGGAACTGTTACATCTGTGTATCTGTCATAAAAATTGGGATTATTTTGCTGATTCTAGCCTGTGAAAATCTCTCATGTTTATTAGGATAAGGATCAATAGTTATATAAACACAAACAGTCAAAACCAACTACTAAGACAAACTAAAGGAGCACTAAAGACAGTTTTCTAGCCCACACTGGTCTTTCTTTTTTTATTTCGCTCTTTTTCTGCAGCTGCTTCTGACATTAAATCAAGCAAAATGAAATGTTTCACAGTGACTGTCACAAACATGCTGCAGAAACACAGAGACAGACCTGCAGACTGAGCTGCCAGCTGCAGACGGCTGATCATGCATTATTGAGCGCCTCTTCTCTCCTCGTTGTGATGCTTTCAGCCTAAATGGCTGCGAGGAAGGAGAAGCACGTCACATCTTTGACACGGAGCAGCCACTGATCATCATCAACGGATCACAGAAAGTTGGCTGATATCTCAGTTTCCTTGTAAATGTGTAAATTTAGCTTCATGTAAAACCATCAGCTGACTCCAACTCCCATCATGCAACTTTAATCTGATCTGCAGTCATGCTGAAATGACAGGTTAACACTGCAGTGCTTCCACATGCATAAAGGAGAGCTGAGAGATATAAACTATGGATGACATCAAAATAGAGAAAGGAAAACATCTTAGAATGAATGATTTTCTGCTCGAAAATCAATCAAAACCTTCAGAGTGGAGCTGCAATCAAACATCATTCTGCTGCATCTGAACCATTTTGTCTTTTCGTAGTAAAACCCAGTGTTTACTGTTACACTGTGAAGGTCAGAGATTAACTAAACACAGACTGGAAATTAGTCACAAAACTGATCGATTCATCTCTAGCTAACTAAAATAGTTCCATATTTGCATAAAATCTTACACAGTAAAATTTATACTGATTTAATGTGCAATTTCTTTTTAGCAACTGGACTAAAAATATGACATTTTCATGCATGTTTTGCGAGTTGACAGCATAACCAAGATACAAAAATATAATTTTCTTACTCTGAGTTTTTCATGTAATTTTGAAGTTTGTTCAGCTGCTGAAAGACTAGGGATTAAACAGTTAAAGTAGTAGTGATTAATAATTTTTTAAATAACTGTCAGCTAATTTAGTAATCGATTAATTATTAACTGGCATATACAGAATCAAAAAAAGGATATCTGCTGAAAGAACAACACACTCAGAGCAGTAATTAAGCCAAAACTGTCCAACATATCTACACATTTTGCATTTAAGATAAAACGACCTTCGTCTCTAAATACATTCTACCCAAAACTCCTCAGGTCGCAGTTCTTTTGCTTCACCCAGTTCAAATTCAGCAAAGGAATGTTATGTTACTGCATTTTATGCACTGAAATTGTTATTTTCTTATTTAAAAAAAGAAACTGAATTTTGTTTATGTCTTTGAATGCATTTCTAATATTGTATAAAAAAGACTAAGATGTTAAATTAAAAATCTGTAAAATGTTTTAAAAAATCTGACTATTGCCAGTATAATCGACAATTATTCTGTGTGAGCTTTTGAGTATAGTGCTGCAGCTTTTCAAACTCCACAACTCAATTTTATGTCAAAGTTGACACACAGTATAATGTGTCCAAGCAGGTGTCCAGCGATTCATGTTTAGTCAGTTCCCCAAGTGTGTGAAGCCGGTCTGGATTCTACCGTTTTCAGACTGGGTTGATGTCTAAAAGATACTAAAGATGAGTGTTTTCAGCCTCCACTGCAGATAGCAGCAGCAGAATGAATATGAACTACTGAGTCTCAGAGGAACACTTAAAACTCCTCCAGACGTAACTGCATCTCCTTCTGACCAGGACGAGCCTCAATGCAGCACAGCACAGACAGAAAGATGAGATCTACGTTCAGCTTGCTGCAGACAGGAGGAGGTCTCTGCAGGTTCACACCTGAAATATTTAAAACTTGTCGGAATTTCAGGTCACAAAAATCCAAACACTTCAGTTTATCACCTTTGGCTTGATGCAACAAACCATTCCTGAGATCGTTCCAGTCATCAGCCAATCTCAGCTTCTCCCACTTTCTCTTTCATAAACTTGACGGGCGGTCAACAGAAGGACGAAGGCAAGGCATTAAAGCACATACTGCCTCCCTGCAGCCTCAGCTAATAAGTTACTAAATCTGCTTTAGTGCTGTTCATAAAAACACACAGAGGCAGTTTCACACCCCCTCATCTGGGAGAAGCTGCTCTGTCTGAGACGTTTTCAGCGATAAATCCCTCTGTCTTAAAACTATGGGAGCATCTACGTCACACACACCTGCAGTGTGACACAGATGCTTTAAATATTTTATTTCTCCATTTTTTCTGATGAACAGTTCTCATCAGCCTGACCTGACCATGCTGAAATCTCCAGTATATCAGCGTTCACATGAGCACCACAGCAAGGCCTGCACACATCAGAGTTAAACTGATGGGGGAGAAGAAAAAAGTACTGTTGTCATGGAGATTTGGCGTCAACCTTTGTTGCAGAGGATAAAAAAAGTGAAAAAGCATCTCATACCACTGTTAAGCACGATGGAGGACCTGTGATAAAGTGGAAACAGCTAATGCCTTAAACCCAGACACAGCAGCTGGAAATCAATTTAAAGAGCCCTGCAGACTTATTTACACTTCTGCTGAAGATGGATTTAAAAAGTACAATAATAAATTCAACTTTCATTAAAGTTGTATAATATTAAATAATATATAACAGTGAGTGCAGTGGTGGGCACCACAAATTAAAAAGTTAGTTGTGTTAGCCCTAAAGCACTAATCAGAAATATTAGTTACACTAATGCTAACACTAAAATGCTTACACTGCTTTCTGTTAAAACTACAGGAATCGATGCGTTCTGGATACAGAACATTATCTGCTGCTGCGCATCGCAGGTGGAGAACGTGAGGAGAGAAAGAAGAACCTCTTACTCAGTCTTCATCAACTTCAAAATAAAAGCATGAATATAAACATCTAACTACTTGAAGACTTCTTAACAGTCGACAACCAAACCTTCAACACAGATGTTGAAATTTATCCAATGGATAGCTCACTAAACAAACAAGTAAATAAATGCTTTAGAATTTAATCTGGAAAAAAGTATTTAGGGGAAGCTAAACCTGCTAAACATTTTCCAATTTTGCCAAAATGCTAAATGAAAACTTTCATCCACTACTAGTGTATTAGGAGACGTGAGTCCACCACTGATTGGGTGAAAACAAACCACAAGTTAATAAACAAGTTTTTTGTTTTTTTTTACCAAACTTACAGAGTAAAAACAGTAAAAGCATTTTTCATTTCATACTTTGTTACAATAATTAAGTTGTTGCCCTCCCTTCCAAATCATCCATCAGAGATAAAACCTAATGTTTCCCATTGCTAACAGTCTATAGGGTGAGCTGTAGAAAAAAAATAACCCTGGACTCCAGATATTCACCAGATCTATAATATATAATGGTTTCAGTCATTGTAAAAGCACAAAACCCAAAAACAGCATGGCTTGTTTGGGATTTGTGTAAATCAACATACGTATGTAATCAAGACGATTTTAACTTTAAACTGTTTCCTTTCTTCCTCCATTCTGGACTGAAGCTTCAGAAAGGAGGACAAAAAGAAACAGGTTTCCATATGTGTGTTCATACTTAGAGAACCTTGGTGTTTGGGAACACAATATTTGAGCTCACAAAAATAAACAATGGCTTTACGAGGGAAAATAGGACACAGCACACCTTCCTTATCTGGCTCCAGCAGGAAAAGGTAAAGCTAACTGTGTTAAACCGGCTCTAATGCAAACAAAAAGGTGTCATCCTGCTGTTTCTGTACTTGTGTTCACTCAGGCTTCAAGTCGATCTAACCTGCATGAGCTCCTGCTTCTCCTTCTCTCCGGAGCTGATGGCGTCTCGAATGGAGCGGACCTCGTTGAGGATGGCCTGCGCGTCCTGCAGCTTGTAGCCGGATGGGCTGTTGGATACTTTCTGATTAATCCTGGAGGACAGGAAGAAGAAGAACATTAAACAAAATCGTCTACATTCACGTCAATGTTACGAATCCAAATATTAATATAAAGGGTCACTTTGTGCTGTATATTATTTAATCAAGAATCTCTCCCTACTGTTCAGTTTGGGTTTTTTGTTGCTCTTGTGTATAGTTTTGTCTTTTATCTTGACTGTATTCTAGGGAACATCAATAAAAATAAAGTTTAAAAACAAAACAAAAAAAGTGATTATGCTGTAAAACGAACTCCAAACTGCACTCAGTCAGCTCAGAAAGACCAACAGTACACTTTATGACATGCATACATAATGTTATTAGTCATAGCTTGTGATTTTTTTTGTTTCAGCTTTATATTTGTTTTATTGTTTATGTTGCAGTAAACAATCATCTGAGAAAACTGCAGGAGCAGCAGCTGCTACGTAAAGCTCAACATGAATAAGTCATGCGTTCATCTGAATAACCGGCACTTCCACATTCTTCCCGAGAAGGACGAGGGGAGGGAGTTCTGGGCTGAATGAGAGACACAGCAAGGGAGAAACAAAAAAGAAAGAGAAAGAATGAGGAAGTGAAGGAGGGAGGTACTGGTCTGTAACAGGGAACAACTAATCCTCTTAAAGTCGTCCTCAAACGTGTACTGAAAGTTGCACGAGACACATTTTCTGATGTACATAGCTAATTTTTTTTGTCTTTGACCACATACCTCTTTTTTAAAAACACATTCCAACTTCTCTTTTAATTAGAAGTATTGTAAAAGAAACTTTAATATAGGGATTTTATTCCCTTTTTTCCCCAGAAGTCACGTCTCTCGCTCTCTGTTGACGTTCCACTTCTTCAAATGGTGATTAGTCACTGAATGCCATCCGACGGGAGAGGAAAGCCGTGTAGGAATGCCGTCCAACCGCTGCTCTTTAATCCTCCTAACACACTCACTGTGCTGCAGGAGGCAAGGCAAACAGCGCAGCATTCCTTCTCAATTCAGCGTCCAAGCAGCACCAAAAAAAAAAAGGAAGAGGAAAGGCTCTACTGCTTTCAGAGCTGCTGCAGTCGGAGACCGTAAAGCTGAGATGTTTCCTTTCCAAACCGCATTCCTGAGCTGCGGCTCTGCTCAGGTGTTTATGGAGGCATTAAAATGTTTAATGGTCGGATGGAATGTGAGATAACCCAGGAGCAATAACTGAGGAGATAAGCAGCAGTTCACCTGAATTGGCTCGTCGACATTTTCACACCTATTTTAAGGTCCGTCAACACGTGCCGGTTCAAACTCCAACAAGTGAAAGTTTTCCCATTTTGTCTCTTCAGTCCTATTGATGGGACAGAAAACCTATCTTTCAGACTAAGGATGTTTCTCATACAGTCTTTCCTTGCAGAGAAAAAGACTCAGAGAGCAAACTTCACAGTAGTGAAAGTATTCCACAGCCAGCGTCGGATCTAGAAGACTAAGGGCCCCTGGGCTGGAGTCAGTTTCGGTGCCTTATCACTAGGCTTGTCACAGTAACACATTTTGCTGGACAATAAATTCTCCCAAAAACAATCATTTTGAGACTATTTTCAACTCCTATAATACTAGTAATAATGGCTTGTTAATGCAAATATGCCCACTTAAAGATCAAAACAAACTTTCATTTCTAAAGAATGTTTATTACTGGAACTTTAAAACATTTCATTTTAAATGTAAAAACTGAAACAAAAATAATTACAATGGATTAAGAAGGCTCAGAAAAATAAAACGCATTAAAAAAAGCATTACCTTCGACATGGAAAACAGGCAAAAGTGGCAGGTAGTGCAAACTAACTACTTCAAATGTTGGCAGGATGCTGGATTTTCAATTATATTGAAGGGAAGTACCTCTTTGTTTTAAAAATTATCATGTTCATTTTAATTTACCAAGCAAATAATTGATTTATTGCTTATTGTGACAGGCTTGCCTATCCCAGAAAAAAAAGTCGCTTATTCATTCAAATTATAGAACATTACCAGGTAGGCCTACACATCTGTAAGTTCGAACTGATGAACAGTCGTTTCAAAATGTCTAATGGCCTTTTTTCCAGTCTGTACAATCCAGTTAACAATTAATCTATTACTGAACTAGTTCACGATTATCTCCATAATTGATTAATCACGAGATATCCGATTAATTGTGTTAGTCTCAAAAAAGTTTTTAAAAATTTTTACTTGTTTATAAAAACCATTCAAGCTTGTAAAATACTTGAATTCTTTTTTTCTCCGAGGTTTTTTGTGGCTCTAGTGGCCTGTATTTTTTGAAAGTAGGCTGACAGGAAAGAGGGCAAGGAGAGAGGGGAAGACATGCGGCAAATGTCGCCGAGGCCGGGAGTCGATCCACGACGGCCACGTCGAGGACTAAGGACGCCAATATGTGGGTTGTGCTAAACCCCTACGCCACCACAGGACGCCCAAATACTTGAATTCTTTTCCAGTTTTACATATCTTGCTTCAAAAACATCTGCCAACTGTAGAGCTGTAATAACACTTACTCTATGAGTGTCTCGAAGCCTTGCTCTTTGTACTGCAGCTCCTGCTTCATACAGGCCAAGTCCCGCTTCAGCTTGTTCACCTGACACAGAACAAACCCGTCAGAGATGGAAACACCTTCTACTTTAGTCACAGCAATCCCTGCTCACATCAACCTTTCTATCAAAGTCATTTATTCCTCATGTGGTCAGTTTAAACTGTTCCCAAACCAACAATGATCTATTTCCAAACACTCCAGCATCAGGATTTGATGATCAATATATGAAAACATAAGCTTTTCAAATGTAAATGTGAATTCAAGAACACGATGCAGTGTCTCTTACTCGACTTTTGGCTGTGGCAATTTCCGCTTTGAGGATATCTGGGTCGTATTTGCTGGATGAGGACGACCTGGAATTTACTGCAAGAGGAAAAGAAACGAGTTCAAAAAATATACAGTACTTACTGTTTATGTTACTAAAAAATAGCATGAGTGAATTATTTACAATAACAAATAAACATTTAACAGTAAAGAAGAAATGAAAAAGTACAAACTACATAAATAAATACAAATAAATGAGTAATAGACATGATAAATAAGGAAATAAGAAGTAAAAATAGGGGAAAGAACAAAAGAAATAATTTGAAATATATAAGATAAGATAAGATAAGATTTGTCATCGTCATCCACAGATTACAACGAAATCAAGTAAATGTTAATTCTAAGGCTAACTTATTTTCAAATAAAACATCAAGTGCTGTTCTGATGCTAATTTCAACAAAGCAACTGGCCCACAAACTGATAACTTTTGCTCTAACTGATATTTACTTCAATAATCGATTAATCACAATTAACTACGATTAATTGTTTCAGCCCTACTGAAAACCAAACCGTCTGATTCTTCTTCCACCTCTCCTCCTCCTCCTCACAGGAGACACCTGAAGCTAAGCTGATTTTGGATTCTGACTCACTGCTCGTCTGTGACGTAGACTTGTCCCTCCAGGCGTCGTTGAGCTGCCGGTACTCCTGCTGCGCCAGCTGCAGCCGCTGCTCCTTCACCTGGTAGATCTCCTTCTGCGCGCTGAGTGCATCCCGGGCCACAGCCAGGTAGTCCCGGAGCATGGCCTCCTGCTCCCGCTGCCACTGGGCCCGCGGGTCCTCCAGCTGGGTCCGCTCTGAGGGCAAATCAAGTAAAATGGTTCACATCTGTCTGGTTCAGGTGAAACAGGTGTTCAAGGTGCCAGAACACCGACTCACTGGTGTTGTGGTCGACATAGTACGCTCCCACGACGGGGTCGTAAGCTTCCTCCCAGCCCACCGGCAGCTCATCTCCGATGCAGTCAGCGAACGTCAGAGGCTTTGTCTGCCTGAAAACGAACAGATTCAGAACTTTAATGACATGACAGACAAACTCGAACACATTCTCTCTGTGCTTTCCGTCTCTTTTATTACCCAATCCATCCCAAACTGTTTGGGATGGATCTAAGTCTGAAACAATTAATCGGATTAATCGTGATGAATTGTCAATTAATTTAGAAATCAATTAATCATTAAGTGGAGTATCAGGTCTCTTAAAAGGGCATTTTCTAAAAAATACAACACACTCAGAGAAGTAATTAAGCCAAAATGGTACAAAAAGATTTCTACTTTTTAGCGCTGCAATGATTGATCGCATTAATCAAGATTAAAAAAAACAAAAAAAAAACTTTTTTGTCTATAAATATTTTCTACACAAAATTCCTCAAGTGGCATAGCTTTAACTAGTTCAAATTCTTTAGAAGCGATCTCATATCAAGCTGACCTCTAGGGGCTCTCTTCATGAGAGAGCTCTCTCTTTGTGTTTCAGCTCTACCTGGCTGCTACAGGTGCAATGTATTGGAGCTCGTCAGCCACCCCATAAAGAGCTTCCTGCCAGAGATGTCAGATCCCTTTTTCCTTGGGCCCTGATCTGATGTGATCTTGACTGTGAGCTGACTGTTGTGGGGATGTGAATCAGCCCTACACTGTGTTGATGTCCAGTCGAGCAGAAAGGGTTGAGTTCTTCACATGCTGATCTTAGAAGTATTTTTTTATCTGCAGATGCGTCCTTTGTTACAAGTAATCAAGCGTACTCTAAAAGAAATGCCAAGTTATGGCATTTTAAGTAAAAAATGTTTATAATCTGATTACAAAGAGGAAATGATTTATGTTCTCATTTGCATTTTTTATGTATTTCTAATATTGCATAAAATGGGTTAAGTGAAAAATCTGCAGAATGTGGGTAGTTATTTTAAATCCTATTAATCAGCAAAAATAATCAATAACTAAAACAATCACTAGCTGCAACCCTGATTCTAATATGCTTTTTAAAAGTAGTGCAACCAATCTGTCAACACAAATTAACAAAATAATGATTGGCGCCAGGTTAAGTTCATAACAGGATTTGTGGGTTTTTGAAGCATTCTGATTGGCTGACATAAGTTTTAGCATGTTTAAAACAACGCTCGGACATATTTGTGTGGGTTCATGTGAATAAAATCTTTTCTAGTTTATTTTTATAAAGCCTCGACTACGTGTGTACAAAGCCTCAGACACATTCCCTCCATGCTTTCCGTCTCTTTTATTCCCCAAACCATCACAAATTGTTCAGATCTGGTATCAATTGGGGATGGAGCTTAAACCAAGCAGCTCCTGTATGATGCTGACACAATTCATTCATCCAAAAAAGCAACTAATTACCCTTCTATACTCAGGAGTTGAGATTTTTTTCTGGTTAATTAACAGAAATCTGAGACATATGAAAACAACAGAATCAGCAGTGGTGTTATTTTAAAAGTCTGAGTCAAATGAAACACGTGTCTCAGGCTAACTGTGTCTGTGAGGAGAGGATTCTGGGGGCAGGCGGATCCGACCGTCTGTTGTTCCTCTGAGTCCTCCATTCACCTCTGAGGGGGGAGGTGGAAGGAGAAAAAGCGGGTGAGGCGAAAGTGGGGGGATCCATCTGACGGGACACAATAGGAGGAAACTGGCCCCTGGAATTCCACAAGTGATGCTGACGTAACGCCTGGAGGTTTCCATGGCAACCCGATACTACTGCACCGCGGTGCTGAAATTCACCAGAACTGATGGAGATGAAAAGCAACAGCTTCATGTTAAAACTCAAATCACCACTGTATATTAATAATAGGGCTGGAGCTAACAATCCTTTCAGTAATTGATTCTTTTTGCAATTATTCTGATGATTAATCGATTAATTAGATTTTTAAAAATAGGCACATTCTGTAGATTTTGTCATTTAACCACTCAAGCCTTTTTATATGTTCATGTTGATAAAGCAGCTCAGGCTCAGTCAGATCACTGGTTCAATCAGATTAGCAGAGCTTGGTGTCATGTTTCTGTGAAATATCTCTTCTTCCAACAACATTGCAAAACAATTATAAAATGCACTTTTCTAATCCTGGATTCACTTGCTGTGATTTTTGACTTTTCTTTTATACGTTCTATCTGAATCTATCAAAGTTAAACAAACAACAGCCTTTTAAATGGTTGTGTTTTTTCCTTTTCGAAGAGTTTTTCGCCACTAAGCGTCTCCAGAACCAGACATGGGGAAGCAGCATTCAGTTTCTATGCTGCTCTAATCTGGGAGGAACTTCCAGAGAACTGCAAAGATGCCGAAACACTGAGTTCCTTTAAATCAAGACAAAAAACTCACCTTTTGAAAAAAATTACTATTTTATGAACAACATAGTTATACCCTCTTGACAAAATTACCACCAAACTACCTCTTGACCTACTAGAACTTTTCATGCTGCATTAATTAAATATTACCAAGCTAGAAATCCTGAATGCATTATACCATCCATAAATATCATATCATAAATAATTACTTCACACTTATTGTGGTACAGGCAGTTTTTCTGCGTTACGCATATTTAGTATAGTGATGTTGCAATACAGAGAAATTAGCCGTATATATTATGAAACACTTCCTGCTTTTCCAGAGTTTTCAGTCCTTTCTGGTTCATTTTAAAGTAGAAAAGCAAAAGTTCAATATGAATTTACAACTGATTTTTCAACAGTTAAAACATGGAACAAACAAAGGAAAGACAAAGAGAAAGCTATGGAACATAAAACATGGTGGTGGCAGCAGCATCATGCTGTCGGCCCAACAAAAGAGACAAGACAGCTGATCAGAGATGATAAATAGAGGATGATGTTGGTAGAAACACTTTAGAGACTGGAGAGGAGCTACAATGGAATGGTGGATGCAAGTATATCCATGTGCTAGAATGGCCTAGACAAAGTCCAGACCTAAATCCAGTCAAGAATCTGTTCACAAATTCTAAAGAATAGTAAAGACGTTCAGGTTCAGCTGTGCAAAGCTGGTAGAGATGAAATGACTCCAATGGCTTAAAACAAATGCACACCACACTTTTCAGATTGTAATTTGTGATCAATTTTCCAGTCATTTATACTTTCACTTCCTCTTAGGCATAACCCATTTCTCTTTTCTGTTCTACCATGTAAAAATCTCAATGAAATACATTAAAGTGTGCACAATAAAAAAAGAAAATACTGAGATGAATTAATTTGCAAAGAACTTTCCTTAAACTGCTGAGAAGATTTCACCTCATATTTTCAGCTTTTTTGCTTCAAACTGGCCGTTTTTCTGAAGCTAAACTGGTTTTGGCATTCTTTAGCATTTGTGGACACTGAATACCAGGAGGAAAAGTTGATTAACTGACAACTTCTGTGACATTTTGTTGGCAAAAAGAAAAAAAAAAAATCAACTTGCAGGAAACCTGGAGGGTTTTTTTTTCTTTCTATAAATAAACCTCCGCCTCCCAGGTGTTCCTCGGCTCGGCTCCACGATGCAAACAGCTCCAGTAAAAACACCCAGGGAGGTGAGCCGCATAGCTGAGCGGTGACTCAGCCCAAATACCTCGGAGTCGTAGTTGCTTCAAACCGCATTTCACAGCAGCTCAAGGTCCAACTGTAAAACATTCCCACAAACAAACACTCATGGGACAATCCGGCATGAATAACTGGCATTGGGATGGTGAAAGAAACGACCTGCCACAGACTTTCTGCTGAGTCTTATCTGAGCGACGGCATTCCTGTCGCCTGACGACAGCCCTGCTGCGCATGATGCCGCACAGAGGAATTTATAACCAGGTTTAATTCGTCTCTGTAATGTTCAGCGGAGTTCTCAGTATGCAGAGTGAGCTACAGAAAGGGTTTCAATCATTAATGAATGGTGGATTTGTTTTCAGATGGCAAACGTTCGATGGGAAGAATAGTAAAAAAGGTGAGAAAAGCTCTCTCAGTTTAGAGAGCTGCAGGTATTCAAATGAAGGCCATCAGATATCTGGAGCGTGTTCCTTCTCTTTTCAAAGCCATGTCTGGGACAAAAGGCGGGCGGCCCGTCTTCATTCCTGTGAGCGGACAGTGACGGGAGGGTTTTCAGCCGACTACCACAGGGAATTCAAACCATCCCGTCATTCAGCTGGCTCCATCTTCTCAACTCTTCATGTCTTCATTCCCTTCAGAAATATGGAAAGTTCAGCAGGCGGCTGAGGTATAAACCAGGCCAAACAGAGAAAGGGGATTCCTAACATTTCCAAATGTGTCTTTAAGAACAATGGTGGAGGTTTTTCTCTCCCTCCACAAGTGAACGAAAAACTGGTCCAACATGTTGCATTTTTCCAGTAAGCACAACTAAATCTACCAGAGGAAAATATTCCAGCAATCTGAGCTAATGTTGCTTCCTCTTCATTCCCAGCCAGCAAAACTGTGACTCAAAATATCACATTAAAGCCGTGTGAAAAACTAAGTCATGATCTTACAGAAAACTCTGGATCACTAGTCTGGACCGCAGATTATTACTGATATTGTAATGTCAGAGTGGGAAATACCTGAAGGCAGAGCTGGACGATCTGGATAAAAATAAAATACCAGATATTTTTTGTACCAGATCCTTTTTTTTCTTTGCTTTTTTCTAAAAAGAAGTTATAAATGAAATGGTTTTAATTTACTCATCCTTTCTGTGAGTTGTATAATAAAGTGTTTGGGCCACACTACAAGAATTTTTGTTTAATTATGAGAATATAGTCATATTAGTAGGCTAAAGACGCAATTTTACCACAAAAAATATTAAAATTATGAAGAAAAAGTCATTTTAATGAGAAAAAGCTTCGGTAGAAGAGATCTGACATGATCTAAGAATGTAGTTCATTCTTAGATCATTTCAGTGTCCTGCAACTAATAATAATATGACTAAGTATTTATATTAGGTATTAAGGATTATCTGTAAAAGTAATACAGATAAATTTACTCCTACTTACAATAAGTAGGAGTAAACACAGAATCTACATCCAAGAAAATAACCCTTATTGTTTCTGAAATGCAACAGCTCCAAACATGGTAATATTTTCTATAGTCTGCTTTCATCTATCAAGTGTTTTCACAACATGCATCTTGTATTTACAAGATGCTCATTTTAAATCTCTATTTTTCATTCAGCAGCCCTCATTAAATTAATACTTTATTCTCATGAAATTACAACTCTTTTCTGGTAATATGATTTTATTCTCATATTTTGATGATTGTCACGCCACTGTATTCTTATAATATTATGACTTTGTTCTCGTAATTTAAATAAATAAACCTTGGCCTGGCCCCTATATTCCATCCCAGCGTTGCCCTGAATTCAAAGTCTAACTAAATACAAGTTGCAAAACTTGCTTCTGAAACAAGATGGCGGCTCTGGGCTTGCCCACTAAATTATGGAAACCAAAGGAGAGCACTGATAAAAAAAAGTACAGATGTTTCAGAAATTTTAAGAAACAGAGAATTCAATCAATCAAGAAAATCAATTTATCGCCCAGGTGTTGTTGAGCTGGGCGACATTGTGATTTCCTTTATCCCCACCTCATTGATGTTCCAGTTGCATATTTTATTTCCCATAATCTCCTCAATAACACATCTGTACATTGTTGAGGAAATCTTCTGCAAGTGTTGAAAACACTTTCACATTCTAAGCTGTGATTTTCACCTTGTTGCAGTTCTTGCTTTGATTGTTGCTTTTGCGCGCTGCAGATTTAACCTGCATCCTCTGTTTACACTAAATAGGAGTAAACACAGAATCTACAGCCAAGAAAATAACCCTTATTGTTTCTGAAACGCAACAGCTCCAAACATGGTAATATTTTCTATAGTCTGCTTTCATCTATCAGTAAGTGTTTTCACAACACGCATCTGAGCTGCTATAACAGTGCTTTGGTAAAGCACTCAGTGCAGGACAAGGTAAATATGATGCGGGCGTCTGCAACGCAGACAGCTGCAGAGGACATATGCAAACAGGCTCAATCAGAAATTAATAGTCAATTAATAAATTAGAGCAAAGAATAAATCAACCTGCACAGCAGCAGCTAACAGTTTGTAGGGCCTCACGCCGCACTTTGACCCCGTGCACCTTGGCAGACAGTGAAAGGGATTTCATATGAATTGAGCTCTCTGGTCGGCGAGGCCGCACACTGCTCGCTCCTTGGCGTTGTGTGTTTCAGGAATGCGTGTTTGTTTCTCTGCTGGAGGTTTTTACCCTCCACTGTGTCTGAGGTGGAAACGTGGAGCTGAATGAGGAAAAACCTGAATCTGACCCGATGTCACTTTTAGACTGAAACTAAACACATACAGACAGAGAGTGATGGTTTAAAATGACAAACAAGCAACAGAAACTCTGGCATCACACAGCGGTTGCTCAGTTTACCTGCTTCTAAAACTTATATAAGTAAAAATCTTAAAGACTTGACTAGCATATTATGTGCAGTATTAGTTGAAATTCAATTCAGTTCAACATTTTTAAAGTTAAAAAATGTTTAAAGTTGACAGAAAATTTTTAAATGTCTCTAGGTAATTATGTGATATTGGAAAACATTATTAGCAATACATAAACACCAACTATAAAGGCTTTAAAAAGCCAAACATTACAAAAAATCTTCAAAAAAGCAATCAATGCCCAGCCTGGCGGAGAGGAAAGTAAAGCCTGGTGGCCCGCCAGGCATATAATACGCAGAGGGGAACTTTGTAACCTCATGAGGAAAATAAATATTGTTGTAATTCATATTGTCAAAGGTTCAAGAAGTTATTTGCAGAACTCCTGTAGACGTCTGTATTGCAGTGGTTGTGAAGAAATCTCTAACTGAAGAAACTCTGTTTTAAATAACACTGTGTTTCGGTTTATGAATCCTCTTCTCCAGAGGTTCCAGTCATCCCCAGAACAAAACCAGGACCAGACTTCTTTTCAGGTTGTTGAGCATTTTTGGGTCTGATGCGATAATGGAAGAAGAAAGTGTGCTCTTCAAAACAGACTAATGGAAAATCTTGCTACAAACAATCACTGAAGAACTAAGGGTGCATTCACACCGGCCCTGTTTAGTCCACTTTAATCAAACTTTAGTTTGTCTTGAAAGTCTGGTTTGTTTGTGAAGGTGTGAATGTGCAATCAAACTCTGATGCGAACCAAAAAAGTGAACTCTGGGCCACCTAAAACCTAGACCTCGGTTCAGTTGAAGTGAACTCTGGTGTGGTTTGAATGCATATGTGAATGCATATGTGAATGGATGTGTGAATGCATATGTGAATGCAAGACGGACCGGACACAGCTCCAAAAACAGGAAGCAGACTGAAGTGAAGGGCATTCTGGGTAAATACAACCAAAGCAAAAACATGCGTCTTGCGCTATATGGATAAATTGCTCGTAGTCTTTTCCCAAACACAAAAGAGAAATCCTACAACCAAACGCAACGCCACTTTTTTTTTTTTTTTACATTTTGTGAAGAAGGACGTTGCACTGATGTCTTCTTCAGGGGTGTATCAGTTCTGTCTGTGATTATTGGTGTAGCACCACCACAGGAGATTGGGGGAACAGGTTGCTCAAAAGGTTTGGGTTGTTTGACACAGTCCAGCCTAAAAGCAAACTGCACTAGTTGAAAATGGTCCTCAATCAAACCGATTCTAACAGACCATCAGGTGTGAAAACACTCTAAGCTTCAAGAAGTCCAGTGAGCTCCATCTCTTCTTGTAGCTTCAGTATTGCATCTCCAGTCTAGTCTGTTATGCAGGCAAACAGAAACGCTTCATTTTTCTGAACGGTACCATTTTCCAGTTTTCTACGACATACACTCTGATTTGGACTTTTTTTCTGCCCTGGACTACAACACAAACCAGAGGGGTATGTGCTGGAACTTCATTGATCGAGGTTTGGAACCAACAGAAAAAAAATTCAAAAGAATATATCCAAGTTC
This sequence comes from Alfaro cultratus, assembly GCA_903066825.1. Taxonomy (NCBI): domain Eukaryota; kingdom Metazoa; phylum Chordata; class Actinopteri; order Cyprinodontiformes; family Poeciliidae; genus Alfaro; species Alfaro cultratus. The sequence goes on from CAEFZX010008430.1 coordinate 18,109, forward strand.
CATCAGAAGCATGTGTCCTTAACTGATTATTCCTGCACCAATCATCAGAGGCAGCTCTATTCTAAAACTTATAACATGACTTAAAGAATGTTGTTGGCTTCTGGTGGATTTTTGAACAGTAGTTGCAAAGCCACTCTTTATAACGTTCTTTTTGCGCCCATTTAAAAATGAAATGTTTCTAACTGCTGTAAACCTTTGGTTCTCCGAAACAAAGGTTTGTATTAATAAAACCAAGTGAGGTCACTGGTTTCACTTGTTTAAGTCTCTTTCCATATTTAAATAGCTTTTAAATATAAATTTGAGAGTCTTACTTAATTTTACTAAACTTTCTAAAACCAGAAACAAGCTTAATATAATCCATCAATCTGTTGTCATCTTCCCCTTAAACCCAGCAGCTCATATCCGCAACCTCGGCTGCTCATCTTCATAAGATATCGACATATTTGGAAGCTTTTAATTCATTGGGTTGTTGACGTAGTATTACAACTTCCTGCCTTGCAGCTGGAAAGTGCTGAGTTTGAACCCCAGCGTTGGGTCATTCTATCTGCAGTTTGTACATTCTCCCAGAGCAAACATGGGTTCTCTCTGAATATTAGGACTTCTTCCCAAGTGCAAAAATATGACTGTTAGGTTCATTAGTCCAAATCACCCTTAGGTATAAACTGTGTATTATATATATATAATGAAACAACAAAATATAGATACCTAAATGCTCACACAAACTAAACAAACCCAGAACACGCTAAAACCATTTATCTGTAAAGGAAGATGGATTCATGATTTTTGCAGAGACAACTCTCCACAGCAGACTAAAAAGCCAACAAGGCGAAACGCCTGCTGTGACAGAGGGCTAAAGTCTCATCTTTGAATAAATCATTACATGATGAAGGCAGAAATCAGCTTATAGTTCTTCAAAATTCCAAACGTAAGCCATTAAAGGGATTCGGTGCCAAAGTCTGAGGGGTCTTAAGTAACCGGTCAAGTTTGGGAGAAAAGAAGAAATTGTGGTTAAAGCAAAACCAGTAGGAAAGAAATGTGTCTCAACCTCAACAGGAAGGACAAAGATCTCTGTTGTTCAGCCTCCAGCTCTAATAAAACTCATTCACAAAAACATCTGATGAGTTTTCTGTAAATTTGACACATCTGTATAAAGACTAGAAAAACAACAAATAAAACATTATGTTGCACCAAAACCAGTAATAATGTGACTTTCTGTTAGCTATCCAGAAAGCAAGACAAAGTCCCCCCATAAAGGCAGTCCTCAGTTTTTGACACAATCTCTGACTCTGGAATCAGCACAAAACGCCTAATGTGTTGGAAAAGCGACGCTCCTGTGCCATAGCACACGGCTCCATTTAAACTTGCAGTAATGTTTAGCATAACTCCACTAGAGACCCTAAGCTGCACTGCTACTCTCTTACCATGCAGATACTTTCTTGTGGCCATTTCCCCGACTTACAAAAACCAACAAGCATCACTCCCATTTTGATGAGTGTCAATTAATTATGGGCCTCTACTGTCTCATATTTATAGGATTACTAATTAAAAGGTTGTAGACATTTTGACGAACTCAGAGAATTAGCATGCAAATTGTGAAAATACCTCAGTCACATTTATTTTATACAAGTTATTAGGAATGCTAATTAATATGGCACATTTGATTTTTGTTAAAAACTATTATTTCATAATGCAATTTTTTTTTATCCAATCGATAAATAAAAGATCCAGTAGCATGTTTTACTCCAATTATTCTTTCAAGCATCTTTACCAGAGATTCTGAATATGGATGCACTGATAGGAAAGTTTGGGCCTCTACCAATATCAGTTACTAATAATGCAAAACTGATATTTACCTATATTGTGGTGTGGAAAAAGCAAAATTACAGCAACAAGATGGAAATAAACATGTCTTTTTATATCACCCAGTTTTTCTTATTAGGCTGATAACCATATGTTAATAAAGATAACAAACATAGGCTAATAATACCAATCTTTATGCCAATATATCATACAACACAAATAAATCCCTAGTACTGATAACTAAGGAGGTGCAATTAGACTTTCATAAATCCAATATTTATTTTTAGAAGCAGCTTTCAACTGTTGTATTGCTTTCAAGTTTCCCTTTAAGACTTGATCATTCTTTTACATTCAGTCTGATCTGACCAAAACAATTATCTGTATTTTAACAACACCAAGAAATATTAGTTCCTCTCCAGCACAAACTGTTTTTATTTAGCATGTCCAAACAGCCTCTGATTTTACAGCCACTCCTCTGAATGCTTTGTCCCAGTTACATTATGTTTGCGTCCTGATTCAGACAGAACACACAGCGTTCAGTTCTTTGATTACGCGCTCTACAATGAAATGTGGAGTGCAGAAATGTGACTCGATAAAAACCAACAACTGGGTCGAGCTCAGCAGGAAGCAAACGATGACACTTTAGCAAGAAAAGTAAATGTCAAACATCTCTGTTAAAGCTCAAACTGCAGGAATTGAAGGACAAAAGTCAACATCAAATCAATAAAAAAACAAATTATAAGATAAGTTCTTGACAGACTTCTGTTGCCTGATACTGACTTTTCTTTACATTTTCAATTCAAACTCGTACCAAACTGAATGTCTTGGTATCCAGACCAATGAGAAAATATGTTGCAGAAGCAGGAAAATGGAGGCAAGAAAACAGAAAAGAGAAATGGAATTTTCTACTAACTGGTTGAACTTTTAACTTTAATTCAAAGTGTGAATCAGGTTCTTAAAGGATAACATATGTCTTCCCCTTCTTGTTTAAAATTTGTGGGAAGAAAAAAAAATTAGCATTTGTCCTTGAAAAACATTGTAGTTCTTAAAGATTAATTAAAACCTTGAACTTCTTAGCATCATATGGAAATTAATAAAAATACATCCAACTTTAACTATTTTGGTTAGAAACTGTTTGTATTCTTTTTTTGCCACTTTGCGTCTCCATCATCAGTATTTGCTGTCCCCTTTTTCTGTAATTTCTATCCCTATTTTTGCAGTTGCAGTAAATTTACTGCAAAGCAAATTTTAAGGCTTCATTCACATTGTTTTCCCATCTCTGCCTCAATTGTATTAAAGTTATTCTAATTTTGCATCAATTTCAAACCTATAATTCAGGCTGTTGTATGTTTTTTGGTTTATTTATGATCCCTTCCACTTTATTTTGCTCCAATTTTGATTGCTAAGGCACTAAATAAACTGGTTTATGAATTCTGTAAAAGATTTTGGAATAAATTGACCCTGTGTGTCACGCTGCTGGTATACATATTCAAACTCTTTGAGCTTTCTTCACATATTGTCACGTTTCAATACATTATTCATTGTCATCTGTTAGTATTTTATGCAACAGGTCAAAACAAAGTTGTTCTTTGTGTTCAGATTGGCTGGAGAGCCACAGAATCTCATGAACTTTGATTAGACCATATAATCACGTCATATCACTATCACATAAAATTTCAATTAAATATACTGGAATTTGGGGCTGCAAAGTGATTAATAGAAAACTGAACTGGAAATGGGTGACAAACTAAAAATCTCTCCATAAAGTCTGAGAACTACTGAATAGGACCGCTTCGGGAGATTAAGAGTGCATTATAGGAGAAATAAGGTTTGGGATTGACAGAATTAGGTCGTTTTCTGTGAACTTATCAGGGGCTGAGGGCCACCTGTCAGAGGTCAAAGGTCAGAAACTGTCCTACCTGTCTCTAGGGTCGATCCAGCTGGTGGACTGTTCAATGTGGTTGATGTAGTAAATTTTCCCATCAAAGTCTTTGGCTTCCTCCCAACCGTGTGGTAGTGGCAACTCCTTCCTCGGCATGTCAGGCGAGTCTCCATGTAATGAACTCTTCTCTAGGCAGAATCATAAGGAAGGGACACCATCGCTTTTCTCTGTCATCACCAACATCATCATCATCATCATCATCAACAATAACAAGAAAACAGATCTTTACTTCCAAATCAGCAGGCCTGCTGCGGTTCGGATTATGCCATAATCCAGAATAATAATCCACAGAAAGAGAACCTTCAAAATGAGAAGGATTTCAGAGGATGGAAATGGTCCAAGAGGTTCCACTTGCTCACCAAATCATCAGCATCCGTCATTAACGAAAATAAAAATAAAAATGCTTAAATTAATCCTTCACGGTTTTCCTGTGTGGTTTCAAACGTGTCGGGAAACTTTCAGGCGGTCTGGTGGGAACTTTTTTCAGGTTAACTCCAATTACCCACGGTCCACAGAACACGCTCTTTTAACGGCCACAAAACCGCCGTTTGAGCCACAGAAACAAAAACAAACACGCGGATAAAACCACCACCGGGATGGTAGCGTGTCCGGAGCCTTGGCGTCTGCCGCCGCAAACGGTCCGGGCAGCGGATGGAGTTACTGAAAGTTCCCCCTCACGGAGCTCCGGGGTTCTCCTCACCAGCAGGCCACCATGTTGATCAGCGGTAACCGAGGCTAGCAGCCAGCGGAGGAGGAGGGGTGGGGGGCACAGATACTCCGAGCCGCCCCGAGCGTGTCACAAAGAAGTACCGAGAGTCTCCACAGCTTAAATCCCGTAAATCCGGCGCAAACTTCCCGCTTGTCCAGTTAAAGTCTCCGCTCGAAGTGGGGAAACGGATGGGAGCTGTGGCGGTAAAGTCTTTCCCTCAGTCCCGATCACTTCGGTGCACCGCCATAAAGCTAGCTGCGTTCACTACCCACTGCTTCCGGTTTCAAAATAAAACACCTGTTGATTAATACAGCCCATAAAAATAAAACATCCTGTAAAAATGCTCCCCTGGGCAATGCATTATTATTGAACCCAATCTTAAAACGTTAAATGATTTTTTAATTAGCAACACAAAGTATAAAGGACTTTTTTTAAGTGATGAGAAAATAGTAGAATTTTGTTCAATGGGAAAAATGTACATTTTAAATTTGACTTTTATTTTGTTGTTGTTTTCGATTCATGTATTTATTATTTCGACTTATCTGCTTTAAAAACCAAACAGGGGCATCATTGTTACTTCTTCTATTTTTTAAAGTCCCATTTTTTCCATTGTTACTACAATAATAAGTAAATGATAATACATCAAAGTTATTTAAATTAAGCTATTTTTGATTGAACAAATGTTTAATTTGAGAAAATTTTTCAGTTTGCTAAAAATTTTGTTATAATTGATTATGCTATGATATATATATTTTAATATGCATTCAAAACATATTTTCCAAAAAACATGTTTTGCTGTTTTTAAGTTGTATAACTTTAAAGTCTTTAAAAATTAATGTGTGAAGTATTTACACAGACATTATACAACAGCAATAATTTTGCTGCAGTAATAGCGATAAGATACTGGAGTGTATAAATTTAAGTCATTTTATAAAATATTCTTTAAAATTTGTTTATTTTTACTTGTGTACTGTGATTGTAGATTTACACAAAACTTACAAACACATGTGTATTTAAACACACACTGATTTTAAAGCACACAAATACATGTGAAACATTTTAGAGATTTTATTGTTATTATCATTATTATTATTATTATTATTCTCCTTATTATTATTATTATTACAATTAATTTTATGTATGATTTCTGAACAGCTGCTAAATAAATAATTCTGAAATTTTCCTTAAAATGTCTTTTATACATTTGCTTCAGGAGATGCTTCAGTTCTTCTTAACTCATGCTGCAGTAAGATTGTACAATAATAATAATAATAATAATAATAATAATAATAATAATAATAATAATAATAATAATAATAATAATAATAATAATAATCAAAACAAGGAAGCCACAACCAAAATCATGCAAAAATAAATGAATAAAATAGCAGAAATGAGAAAAATATTATAATGAAAGAATAATGAGACATGACAAGAACAAAACAATACCTTGACCTTAATTCTTGGATTTTATCCCATTTTTGAAAAATACAACTTTTAGATATTGTCCATCGTGCGTTAATTATTTTCCTTACGCTCATCAGACCTGGTCTACGGAAGTGGATTAGGGCCGCCGAAAAAAAAAAAAAATAAAATAAAAATTTTGACTTTAAAGCCAGAATTCTGAGTCAGAATTCTGAGATAAAGTCAGAATTCTTTTCTTTTTCGGTGGCCTTAATCATTTTCCGTACTGGTCACTCTGGGGAGGATGTTTTATTTTTATTTTAATTTTTTTTACCTCAGTCCACTGATCGTCACGTATGAATTAGGCCAGCAGCGCCCCCTGCTGAGCAAATATAGTATCGCGGTATTTAAACCCCACATTCCTTGAGGATTTTCTCCACATAAAAATTTACATGAGAAGAATCTCTTAAACTTATAGTTTTATAAAACCACAAATGATTTACCCTGAAAGATACTAACTCAGATATGATATTTAAAACCATAGGTTCAACTGTTTAACATTCCTCGTATTGTTTAAATGTCATTCACTAAAAACATTCGATTTTAATGATACTCTAATAGGTTTTCTGAATAAAATATGAAAAATAAATGTCCTTATATGTATTTATCTTAAATTTGTCAGTCTTTAAAAGTTGACTGAATCCAGTTCCATGTGAAGCACGAAACTGCCTTTAGATGGCGCTCTAATTCCGGGTTTACCCCATGCAGGTGGAAAAACCTTAATCAGTCCAGCCTCAGTTTCAAATCGAAACTGATATCCTATTTAATTTAAGACAGCACTTCAAGTCAAATTTGTAAACATTCACTTCATTTTACTGACATCGTGGTGGTTATGATGCCTTCAAGTTCTGTAGGATATTTGTACTTGAGCACATGTATGTGGCAGATTCCTTCATCACATTGGAGATTTTTTCATAATTGAATACTTTAATTGTAGTGAGTGCGATTTAAACTGCATAGAAAATAGCAGCCAAAGTTAAAATACAAATAAATAAACATTTAATAAATCCAATAAATGAAAACATAAAACTAACTTAGATTCAATGGAAAGAAGGTCTGACTGCTTTAATTCCGCTTTAACCAGAAGACGCTAACAGTTTCCGAGCCACGCTCGAACGCACCAAATTTCCAGATTCTTTCACGCGCTTCTCGAAAACAAAAACAGGCACAGGGAGAGGGAGAGAGAGAGAGAGAGAGAGAGAGAGAGAGCCCGCGGTCCCATGTAGTCAGTAGGGCAGCGGAACCTGGAGGAGCAGGAAGCTCCACGAGCAGACTCCCGTCCACCGGTCTTTGGTTCCGGTTCTGCCCACCTCACACATGGTTCTCCTCCGGCAAATCTCCATCGCCTTGACCGCTGCCGTGGCCGCGCTGGGCTCCGCTCTCTTCATCGCCCTCAACTACTTCTACAAGCGGCGCGTATGGTCCCCGCAGGCGGCGTACTGCACCATCACAGAGGTGAGAGGTTCTGATGTAATTCTTTAGTAATTAAAAGAGAGCTGCTCAAGTTATTTCAGGCGATATTTTTATTAAAAAGAAAGAAAAAACGCCGCAGAATCCCGATCCCTGAATAATGAAGGTTACAAGTAGAAACAACAAGAATGGTAAGAATGATGATGAGGAGGAGGCTTCTGGCAATTACAAAGTGGCATACTTGTGACGGTGATTGTGAAGATAATTTAAATATGATAAGTGATGATGAAGACAACTTTAATGGAGGAGGAAGACAAGTAAAACAGTGATGATCATGATCGTAGTATCATACTATTGGTGGATAGGAACCTTTGTGCTGTATTGTGTTTGGGGGGGAGCAGAATAAAAGAGTGCCTGCTAAGATGGAGATGTCTCACGTGTGCTTCTGTGTAGCCTCAATATTTTACTAAATAAACATATCGGAGAACAGAACATGGTGTCAGAAGTATAGACTACTTAGCGAAGAGAGAGAGAGAACAAGTGAGAACTGACGGCTCGAAGAAATAAGAACGACAACATGAACCAGTTTCAAGTCGCCCCGACAGAAAAGTTCACATTCAGAGCTGAAGACTGGACGAAATGGATAAAGCGTTTCGAGAGGTTTCGTATCGCGTCTGGTTTGGAGACACAAGCGGACGAAAACCAAATAAATACGCTGATATACACCATGGGGGGCAGAAGATATACTGGTTTCCTTGCATCTAACTCTGCAAGAAGCGACTGAGTATGAGACTGTAAGGGACGGCTGGACGCTCACTTCGTATCCCACCGGAATGTTCTATATGAGCGGCGAAATTCAATCAGCGCCAACAGGAGACGGTGAGTCCATTGACGTCTTTCACACCGCGTTACACTGTTTGGCTGAATACTGTGGATACAGGACTTTGCATGATGAAATGGTGCGGGACAGATTCGTCGTGGGTCTGAGAGACAAAAGACTATCAAAACAGCTACAAATGGACGCTGAACTGACGCTAGAGAAAGCGTTAAATAGAGCCCGTCAGAGCGAGCTAGTAAAAAAGCAACAGGAAGTGCTTCATGCTAACTTCCAGTCAGACATTGCTGGCGCGCATTTGGGAGCGCGCGCTCCAGACAACCGAAGGCGCCGCGCACAAATAGCAACACAAGATAAAAAGGCGCAGTGCAGAAGACGCTGAGACACGAAAGGACACAGTATGCAGCAATGCCCTGGTAGAGAAGCAGCCTGCAATTATCGTGGGAAAAAGGGACATTTTGCGAGGGTCTGCAGAAATAAAAAAATATGTTAAGTGAATGCCGGGCTTGCAACAGAAAGCACAGATACAGACAATGATGTTGCTTTTCTGGGATGGCTTTCTGCAGAAGCTAAAGACAATCCTTGGATGACGGACATACTGGTGGACAAACAAGACTGTATTTAAAATAGACACAGGAGCTGATGTCACTGCTGTCCCAGAAACGCTGTATTCTCAGTACCAATTTGGCAAATTAGATAAACCAAAGAAAATCCTGCAGAGACCAGGAGGCACTGGATTAAAAGTGAAAGGCATGTTTACAGCAACACTCAGTAACAACAGTGTTAAAACTGAGGAGGACATTTATGTTGTGAAGGATTTATGTACATCATTGCTGAGAGGGCGTGCTGCAATGGCATTAAAATTGGTTGCTAGGGTAAACCAAATAGGTTTGGACTCGATTGATGATGTGAAGCAGGAGTTTCCTAAACTTTTCACAGGACTAGGACTGATGGAGGGCGAGTATAACATTGTTCTGTCACCAGATGCACAGTCTTTCTCCCTCTCAACGCCGATGCGGATATCCCTCCCCCTACTGCCTAAGTTTAAAGAGGAGCTCAACCGTATGCAATTGGAAGGGGTCATCACCAAAGTGGAGGAGCCAACAGACTGGTGTGCACCTATGGTGGTTGTCCCCAAGAGCTCTGGCAAAGTGAGGATATGCATCAATCTCACAGAACTGAATAAATATGTCATCCACTCCCATCAGTAGAGCACACGCTCGGACAGCTAGCAGGAGCAAAAGTGTTCTCCAAATTGGATGCCAATTGGTGGATTCTGGCAGATTCCAATGTCAAGGAAGTCTTCCTTGCTCACCACCTTAATTACACCTTTTGGGCGCTATTGCTACAATCGGCTCTGCTTTGGGATTTCATCAGCACCAGAGCACTTCCAGAAACGCATGACACGGATTCTAGAGGGCCTGGATGGAGTCCTTTGTCAGATGGATGATGTCCTCATCTGGGGGACGACACAGCAGGAACACGATGAACGACTAAGGAAGGCACTGTTTCGACTCCAGGAGGCGAAAGTAACGCTAAATGACAAATGTGAGTTTTCTAAATGCAGAATAAAGATCTTGGGACAAGTCATTGATGCATCAGGAGTCAGTCCAGAGCTGGACTGAGTGCTATAAGAGCCATGGAGGAGCCCAGAAATATAAGCGAGGTGAGACGCTTCCTGGGTATGGTGAATCATCTTGGGAAGTTCCTCCCACACCTGGCAGAGAAAACCCCACCTTTGAGAGATCTTCTGAAGAAGTCAAACATGTGGTCATGGGGTCCACCACAGCAACAAGCTTTTGACACTATTGAAACAGATCTGACAACAACACCAGGACTATCATTGTGTGACCTGAATGCAGAGACGTGTGTCAGCAGATGCATCATCGTATGGACTCAGTGCAGTTCTTCTCCAGAAACACGCCGATACAGGATGGAGGCCAGTGGCATATGCATCACGGTCTCTCAGCGACACGGAGCAGAGGTATGCTCAGATTGAGAAAGAGGCTCTCGCTTCAACATGGGCCTGTGAGAGGTTCACAGAGTTTCTGACCGGGAAGAGGTTCCACATTGAAACTGATCATAAGCCATTAGTTCCGTTGCTGGGGTCAAAGAGTCTAAATGCGCTTCCTCCTCGCATACAGCGACTACGAATGCGACTAATGAGATTTTCTTACAGTATTTCCCATTTGGTTGGCAAAAATATTGCTACAGCTGAATCTTTGTCCAGATCTTCAATCCTCAAAGAGTTGAGAGGACTGCAAGAAGAGGAGGTCAACTTGAATGTTGACTCAGTCGTTGCATGTTTACCTGCCACGGAACCAGGACTGAGGGAAATCCAAAGACATCAGGACGGCGACAGCATACTCAAACAGCTAAAAAAGAGTTCTGTGTGGAAGGATGGCCAGATAAATATTCTGTTGAGAACGGTTTCCAGCCTTATCTGCCATTTTCAGGTGAACTTACTGTTCAAAATGGCCTGCCTCTTTATGGTAGCAGAATAGTGATTCCAGCTTCTCTCAAAAAGCTACATGAGGGTCAGTTGGAGATAACTAAATGTAGAGAAAGGGCCAAACATTCAGTGTGGTGGCCAGGTCTCAGAAGCGAGCTGATTAAGCTGTTGGAGATCTGTGACACATGTCAGGAGAGAACTAAACACTAAGAGCCACTACTGCACACTAAATTCCCACAAAGACCATGGGTCATGGTGGGAGCTGATCTTTTAAGGACAAACAATATTTGATGGTTGTGGATTATTTCTCCAGATTTTTTGAAGTTGCAAAGCTTACTTCCACATCATCTGAGGGAGTGATTGAACACTGTAAGTCCATCTTTGCACGCCATGGCATACTAGAGCGTCTCGTTCTGATAATGGGCCACAGTTTGCTTCGGATTCCTTCAGAAGATTTGCACAAGAATGGGGTTTCAGTCATGAAACATCCAGCCCAAATTTTCCTCAGAGCAATGGGGAGGCTATCAAGACTCTCCTTAAAAAGATGGGGGATCCGTATCTTGCTCTTGTGGCCTACCGTTCCGCTCAATTAGCAAATGGATTCAGTCCGACTGATCTTCTCATGGGAAGGAGGAGAAGGACAACTATTCCTGTTACTCAGTTGCAGCCAACGCCAAAGAATATTGATATGGAAAAGCTGAGGACTGCAGAAAACAACAATAGACAGAAACAAAAACAAAACTACAACCGGAGGCACCAGGCCCGCAACATGTCACTCCCACGTCCAGGTGAGAAGGTGTTGGTGACAGATCTGCAAACCAGAGGAACAGTAGTGTCTGGAGCATGGTCACTTTGATCCTACAACATCGACACACCCAGAGGCATGCTGAGAAGGAATAGTTACCACCTTTCACACACTCCTGGAGCAACTGAAACATCTGTTGTTCCACCTGAAACTTCTGCTGTTCCCCACGAGACATTACCTGAAGAAAATCTGTTCCAGATGAAGACCAGCAGGAGGTTAGCCATCAGACTCCACCACCTGAGAGTCGAGTTTCACTGAGAAGTAGAAGACCCCCAGCCTATCTGGATGATTATATTTGTTCATAGGAACTGAGTGAGTTTCCTGCATGGGGCAGAATAATCCCCACACTCAGATAGAGGATTTGGGTAGTCCACCCCTTCCTCTTAGTAGCTAAAGTTAAATGTTATAGAGATTGCTTTAATGTTCTGAGATATATCTTAGTTCTAATGCTGAACTGTGACTGGAAAGAGATTTAAGTTTGTGCACTGTTAGTGTAAAATAGATAAACAGTAATAAGTTAAAGTTCTAGGACATTCTGCTGTGGAAAAGTACTAGTAAGATACTGAGTTAATCTTGGGTATTCCACAGGATGCATCTTTCTGGTGTGTTGTTTAAGTTTACATTTCTATGTGTTCTTATATAGACCCTCATAACAAATCTCATTCAGAAAGGGGGATGTAGTATCAGGCTATCGGTGGATAGGAACCTTTGTGCTGTATTGTGTTTGGGGGCGGAGCAGAATAAAAGAGTACCTGCTAAGATGGAGATGTCTCACACGTGCTTTTGTGTAGCCTCAATATTTTATTAAATGAACATATTGGAGAACAGAACAATGATGATAATTAAATAGAGGGAAATGATGAGTAGAGGACAGAGGCAGGGAGTTAAATTGATGGAAAGTTGGGTGAACGGATGATGGATTGGGAAGACAAATACACAGACAGGTGGAAAGTTGGCTATGATAGAGGGGTGACTAGATAGACTGAAGAATAGAGGGACAGAGTTTTATGGACAAACGCACTGATGGATGGAGAATTGCACGAATGGATTGAAGGATGGGTGGAAGTACAGATGGATACACAGACAAATAGATGGATGGATGAAGGGGCCATTGGAAGGACAAATGCATAGATGGGTGGATGTCTAATCTGTTTGGACAGTTAGTCAGTTGGATTAGACAAAGGGATGAATGGCATGGTTGGATGTATTCTGGATAGGTAATCCAAGGAATCTTGTTTTTGTCTGTTATGAACAGTTCACATGTTTCTACAGTTTTCCCAAATGAACAGTTCTAGGATTGGAATGACAGAGCACTATTGTCTCCCTACAGAGACTATTGACATGTCTCCCTGTTTTCTGAACATGGGACACATAATGGACAACAACATTAGGGACGCTATTCCTCCATTTATTCTTTTTTAATTAAATGTAAAAAAAATAAAAAAAACCTAGCTAGAACTTTAGTAATTTATTAATCAGGTATTTGAATGATTATTCAAACAATTAATCAATTATTCAGATAATTAATCAGATATAATATTTGACACATTCTGCAGATTTTTTATGTGACCACTAAAGCTTTTCTTAAACACAATATATTACTAACAAATTTCTTCATTTAAATAAGAAAATTAACATGTTCTTTGTTCATTGTGAAATACAAAATTAGAAATATATTAAAAGATACCATTAAACAATTCAATGCCTTTAAAAAAGAGAATAAACATTTTATTTCCTAAAATGTAATAACATGGCATTCTTTAGTGTATGCTTGATTATTGGTCCGTTAATTGATTTCTTTTTTTTTTTTTTTTTTTTTGATTGACGGTAATAGTTGGAGAGCAAAAGGTGCTTAATAGAAGATTGAATTTTTTTTTATTACATAATTTGAACCAAATAAAAAGCTAAAACTGCCACTTCTGAGTAGAACACATTTGTAGACGAAGTTTTTTTTTCTTCTTCTAATCTCAAATACAAAATGTGTATATTTATGGTACAATTTTGGCTAAATTATAGCCTTGAACATGCCATTCTTCCAACAAATGGCCTCATTTAACAATTGATTACTAAAGTGGTTGAGAATTATTTCAATAATCGATTTGTCATGATTAATCGCGTCAGTCCTTAAGCATTGTGCCAGTTTTTTCATTCAACGGTTTCAGGCCAAGTTTAACTGAGTGTATCTTGTTTTTCCCTGGGAGCAGAAAAATGTCAGTCCTTCCTTAATGAACTTTGGCGTGAATCTCCCAGTAAAATCTATTTGCATGTCTCTAATCTTGTTTTTTCATCTCTGAATGTATCAGTCCATTTTCAGAGGATAACGCTGGCTGGCAGAGACCCCATGTGGGGCTGTGTTTTTGTTCCTGGAGCTGAAATGTTCCAAGGAGACGGAGGACGAACAGACTTGTGGGGTTTAAAGATGGCGGTGTGGAATTGGCTAGAAGGATCTGTAGACTACACACCCATCATGACCTTAACTTAGATATTGAAATGAAAAAAGTAACTTAAAAAAAACTGAATATACAAGATAACAGCTTGGACTGTTGACAGAGGACAGGTTGACCTATCTGACTAGACCGCATTTTTCACATTCCTGACTTCTGTCCATCTTAGGAGAGTGTTTTTCCAACTACATCCACAAACTTCATCATAAACCATCACAAACACCTCCACAAACTCACAAAGAAAAAGACCTATCTTGTATGTTCTACCACTTCATAATTATGTACCATGTTTACCACATTAAGTCCTCTTCAGATACTTTAGAGGTTGAGGTTATAACACAATAAAAGATTCTTATAAGTCCAAGGTGTACTTGGGGCTTAACTTACTTAGGTTAACTGGAATATACAGACTCATGACAGGGCCATATTCCTAAAAGAACAACACGCTCAGAGAGCAGCAATTAAGCCAAAACTTTAAAAAATAAATAAATAAAAAAATCGACATTTTTCATTTAAGATGAAGAAACCCTTCTTTGTCTGTGAATATGTTTTACTCAAGTAGCATAGTTTTAACTTTACCCGGTTCAAATTCTGTAAAAGAGAGAAAAATAATTCTATGAAGCACCTTTTGCTATCCAATCGCTCTATCCAAAAAATAACCAACAGATCAGCCTTAAAATATAATGATAAATCAAGCAGAAAGGGCTGAGAATTTTCATATATTGTTGTTATAAGTATTTTTTAGATGCAGATTCATCCTTTACTACAAATGATCAAGCGTTCAATGAAAGATCATAATTGCATTTTAGACAGTGAAATGCTTATATTTTATTTATAAAAGGAAATGATTTATTTATTTGCATATTTTAATCTATTTCTAAAATTGTATAAAAAGACGTAAGTGGTTAAATGAAAAATCTGCAGAATATGATAATTTTTCTATCAAATTAATTGATTAATCTTCAGAATAATCAATTACCAAATTAATACTAATTCCCCTGTACTCTGATCCCCCTAAATAAAATCATAAGTCTGGAATTTGCTTTTATGTGCTGTTTCCAGGTTTGCATCAGTGTGGAAAAATAAAAATGAGCTTTGAAAAGTGGAAAAATATTGGATTTTCTAGAAAAAAACCCCTAATAACCACCAGTCCAAATATCTGCAAAGACCCAAGGTGGTTGGAGCCCGTCCTTCAGATCAGCACTCTGCTGTAACGATTTTCATGTTTCATCAGTCCTCTACTTCCAAACAACATGCTCCACTCAGAATAAACTCTGAGCCAATCAATGGATTTTGTGCTGAAAAAGCTTCAGATTATAATCTTAGCTGTTATCTTCCAGCGGAAAGGTTTTGTTCAGATGAAGCAAAACTTAAAAATAAAACTGCCTCATCAGCATGTTTTCTCATTTTGCAGAAGTCTGAGCGAACTGGGATTTTATAATACATACAGTAATGTGGCAGAACCCATGCAGGCAGTTTAAATGTTTACCATTTCTTCATTCAGGATTATCAAAATGATTTCTATTTGCTGAATGTCAGAAAGTTGAGAGATTTATGTGTTTAGATGTATTTTAAAGGCAACACCTCCAACACACCGCTTCCTTGTGTGACATGTTTTGGAAATCCACAACTCCATAAGTCTGGTTCATCTTTGGGTTACAATTTCGAGTTACCTGAAGATTCATTTGTTCAAACAATTCAAGAAAAGGATATAAAACCATACAAATGTCCAAACATCAAAGCGTTCAGAAAGGAGAAAATGTTTGGTACGAAATGTGGAAATTAGATGTGGATATAAAAATTTGGGATGATATCAACATCTGATATAAATATAGACACAGGGAAACATCGCTGCAGCATTTGTGAGATTTCTGCGCTGTCAGGGTTTGGAATTTATCTCCAACTCAACCAGGAATAGACAGAGCCAAGCATCGAACACTTAAGAACCTATTGTTCCCAAGCAGCACTGAGCAGACATTAAACATGCAAATTACCATCCATGGATCTTAGAACGCTTTATTCTACAGCAGCTGCAGCCATTTCATTGTGAATTTATTAAAAACGTAAAAATTTTAAAGTTATTAAGATTAATCATGCAGCAGCTAAGCGAGGAAATGTTTCTAATGAGAGAGCTGATGAGTTTTGCCTCTAAAAGAGATGATATGAATTAGTAATTAACTTTAACTGACAGCTGGAATTAAACCAAAGCTTGTTTGGGTTCCTAAAAAGGAGAGGACTCCTGGTGTTCAATCAGCACTTTTATCAGTGCAATGCTGGTAAAATATGAGCCTGCTCTCTGCTGATTCAAATTTCTGATTGTTAAAGTGAAATAAAACGTTACAGAGTGTGTAATATAATGTGCATATTGATGCATAAATGATGATCCTGTCTGATTCAGTTATCTTTGTTAGGACTGTGGAGAAAACTAATGCAGTTTGTGAACAAACTCAGCATAGTTAACAATATAAATATGAACATGGAAGCTGTTATTAACGTTGTTATTGATAATTATATACCTACAAAAACAAACTTTTACTTGTCTAAAATAGAGGTTATGGTTGGGTAGTTGATGTTCTGTGTCCATAGTTCATAGAACATTGATTTTGTAAAATTATTCACACCAATAAATACTGTGACTCCTTAGTATTCATACCACAAAAATCATGAGGAAAAATCTGTGACTGCTTGAGTTCCCCTCTAAATGCTTAGAACTGCATAATATTATTATTATTGTTATTATTATTATTATTGTTATTGTAAAGAATTTAGATCAAAGCAAATCCATGTGTTGGAATGACCCAAAGTCCAGAAAAACTGAGAATTTGTGTCAACACTTCTAAGTTGATGTTCCAATGACCCATCCATCCATCCATCCATCCATCCATCCATCCATCCATCCATCCATCCATCCATCCATCCATCCATCCCTCCCTCCCTGCCTTCCTCTCTCCCTCCTCCATGATTTGAAAATCCTAACGTTCCTATTCAAACACTAAAATGTTAATCTCATCTTTCCCACCATAATCCCCCTGCTCGGGGGTTTACTAATGAACGTGTTTAATCTGATTTCTCTGTCTCCGCACGCAGGAGGAAGAGGAGCGCGAGAAGCGGCAGGTTCTGGTTCTGGGCCTGGATGGGGCCGGGAAGAGCAGCATGCTGCAGGGTTTGACCCCTGGGGAGTCGGCGGCCAAAAGGGGCCGATGCCGGCCCACCCGCGGCTTCAACTTCATGAGCCTGGATGCCCCCAGCTGTCAGCTCGACTTTCTGGAGAGTAGGTCTCCTTTCATCCCGTTCTGTGTGGATTTCTGTTTTAAGGGCATGAAAGGCAGAAATTACCCCTCAGTTCTGAACAGCGGGGGCCTTTATTTGATCAACGACTAAAATAGCCCCAGTTAGGCTGCGTCTGATTCTCAAACAGCATTTTAAAGCCTGAAAAATGTAGCCGTACTGAAAGGCAGCAGAAATAAAATAATGACTCCATTCAGTAATGATGGTAGCGTGAAATCCTGAGGCCTGAGATTGAGTTTGAGGAGTGCGTCATGCTCTGCGACTGATTTATTCATGATCTGAACATCTAATCAGTTTCTCATCCCAGTAAGAGAAGCCCACACCGCCACCCACTCAGAGCGCTTCAGAGGCTGAGCAGCAAATGTCAGAGCATTGTGTCTGTGACACCGATGCAGAGGCAAGTTGGGAGGTGGTTCATCTCGGAGGGAATCCTGCAACCTGAATGGAAGTTATCACCTTCAAACGATGCATTAGAGCAGGGCTGTCCAAACCTTTGGTCATGTGGGTCAAAATTGTCATCTCAAAAGTACTTGTGGGCCAAAAAATAAAATTTTTAAAAACAAAAATCACCAGAAACCTTGATATACCAAGCCAACAAAAACCTAAATGTGAATTAATTTAATTAAACCAATAGAGTAAGAACTGGACTGTAGATTCAAAACTTTGAATGCTTTTGCGTGTTAAAGAGGGCATGTTATGCAAAATCCACATTTTCATGTTTTTGTTCTTCCATTTGGGTTTCTACTGCTTCTAAAAACAGAACAGTCTCTTAAAAAAACATCCAGCCTTTTGACAATAACTTTGTTTTGGTATCTGGAAAATTAGCCTTTTCAAAAATCTCCATAATGTAAAGTCACAAATCACCAGACACCTTGCCATTACCTACCAACCCCAGAAAAACCCTGCCCTGTTACCTAGCAACCCAAGTGGAGCGGCAGCACGTTTGGTTGGCTGGTTTTACCAATGTGCTGTACATTGGCTCCTGGAAAAGACAAGTGTTTTGTTGTTGACTTTCCTTCCAGAAACCACTTGCTGCATTCTTGTTGGTTGTGCAGGAGGCTCTGTTAATGCTTTTCAAAGTTGTACAGTTGTATAAATATGCATCTGTTTTCAGCCATTTTCATTTGCGAGTGTAATAAACATTGAGTTGTGGGGCGTGGCCAGCAGTAGGTTATTTGGATTTAAAGTGACAGAGCCCTAAACCAGCTCATTCTGGAAGCAGCTCAAAATAGGCAAAACTGATCAGATTAAAATCTCATTATGTAAAAATTATTTTGTACAAAAAAAATTTATGAGCATGTTTAGTCTAGCTCGTAGACCTGGCCTAACCTGTTGAAGATGCAACAAATAATATAATTCCTTTTTGAAATAAGAAAATAAGCATCTTATTACCTAAAATGAAGAAACAACATTCCTCTAGTGACATTAGTCATTTACAGCGCAGGATGTGCAGCTAAAACAGTGTAAGGCTAATGAATTAACCAATTAATTTGGTAGCAAAAGGTGCTAAGTAGGGACCTTTTTTTTTTTTTTTTTTTTTTACAGAATTTGAACTGGGTGAAACTAAAACTATTTAATTTCAGGAGTCATGAATAGAAAATACCAAAGACAGAAAATATTGTTCATCTTAAATGCAAAATGTATATATTTCTACAGTTCTGGCGTAATTACTGCTCTGAATATGTTGGTGTTTGTTTGTTTTTTAGCAAATTGCCTTTTTTACTCTGCATACTCCAGTTAATGATTAATCAATTACTACATTATTTATTTATTACTTTAAAAATCACAATCAATCTCCATTTTTGCTAAAATCTTCACTCAGCGTTTTTGGTTTAGGTTTTCTGATTATTAAAGGACGAGTACAGATTTAAAACTCATGAAACATGGAGAATAATGAATGAGAGTTGGCGTCCTTCAATGAGTCAAACGTGCAAGCCGCGCCCAGATAACAGTTTACAATACGCAACCGACTGGAAACATCTTAGAGGAAGCAAACTCAGATACAAGAAATGTGTCAAAGTTCAGATTAGCTGAACTTTAGATCCAATTCCAGGCATAAAGTCAGAGATCCTATAAACATCCAAACAGACTCATAATAATCCGTGCATTTTCCACCTAGCGCTTGTTCTGCAGTGAAGCACAGGCTGCCAAAGCCCACACAACAAACAACCAGCAGGAACAAGCTGAACTTCTGCAGCTGAGGCAGACGCTAACCACCTCCCTGGGTGATTACAAGGCTTGCCAAGCTGCTGCAGAGACCTTCATCATCACAAACACTCCCACCTCCTTCACAGTCATATGCTGCATGTTGCACGTGTGGGTGTGCATCCTAATGAGAGCGCCCAGCTGAGTGGCGCGTCCAGACTCCACATCGCCTCTGGTTAGCAGGTATTTACGGCTGCCAGATCACATCAGCCTGAGGTGCATGACTGCCCCAGTCTCCTAGCAACCTCCTCTAATTGATGCTCACCGGTGGGGACCAAAGTCATGGCTGGCAGCATGTGAAGAGAGATCGGTTTAACCGCCGAGCACCTGCAGGCTTCAGAGCTTCAGGTTGATGTGAAACTTTGCTTCGCTTGAATGTGAGTCTGAATCTGACGTTGGGATGTGTGCGGAGTGCTGCAGCATGCGGCGGCGGTTTGACCTGCTGGAGTCAGTTCATACCAAAGCTAACAGGGCCAGACTTTAGAAAGAGCCTACAGGGACAGGAGTCCAGGACTGAGGCAGTTTGAAGGCCACAAAGATTGTTCTTTTATTTCTCTAATGAATATGTCTTTTGTAGGGCCCTATGACATCCGTTTTATTATATCCTAATTCAACTTCTTTCTTTTTCATTTTTCTAAATTCTATTTTAACCATATTAACCAAAAAAGAATGCTAATATGGTGTGAATGAAAAAAAAATCAGGAAAGCAATGGCTAGATGTCAACATTTACTGTTACTCTGTTTTAAGTATAACAGATGTCTGTGACTCAACAAAACATTGGTTTTACAAGATGTTAGTGTTTCTCCATCATTTCTTTTTCAAAAACTCAAACGTGCAAAAACAAAGAATTTTGTTTTAAACATAAAAGAAGTATTATGTAAAATTGACTTTTCAGAGATTTACATCATGCTATGAAGTTATTCCTTCATCAAAACCATACCTGGAGTGTTGCTTTAATTCTTTCATGCATGTTTCAGAAATACTTTGATCTCCATGGCAACTATTCAGTTGTGTAAAATGCCTGAGTGGACTTAGCTCCGCTTTCAAGGTGCAGCTCCTCATCAGAGCTACAATTTCTAAGCTTCCAAGCTTCTGCACCACTGAATTCCTCTCCCCTGCCCCACTCGGCCCCTTCAGACTAGCTAGCAGCAATTAGCAAACTCCTGGTGGAACTGATCATCTGCAGAGCTCATTATTATCAGTGAACTGCTTGTAAAAACTTTGTTAAAGGATTATTAGAGGAGCACTGTTGGGGTGCGTTTTTAAATAAATTTAAGACTTTAAGGATGTTATATTTAAAAATTGATGAATGACTGCTCTCTGTTTCTGTAAACAGATTCAACAAAACTGCACAAGAATAAATGACAGGTGTACCCAATTAAACCCACACAGTTTCTTCTGGAAAGGAGAAGAAAAAAAAGTCAATCAAGCGTGGAACACACTGGAGTCTTAAGGCCAATCTTTTATAGGAAAACAAGATATTACATAAAGACAGAGGAACTTAGTTGTTAGATTTCCCTCCAAATCTTCCTCTACAAACCAATTTCCCATGAGGATGACACCTCCTTTATTGAAAATCGGATCTTATTCTTCTTGCATCAAAAATGGAATAAATCTGTGGCCAATTTGTTTATAGGAGCTTATCAAATTCTGCTTGTCAAACTGTCTGTTTATTTATTAAAGTGGGACCTGAAGGTGTAAAGGATGTTGACAGAGGAAAAGCCCTGGAGGAACAGGATGAAAGATGCAGCAGAAATATTCTTCTCTCTCAATGGAGCATTTTTTGTCACTTAAATGTTTCAAATTATCAAACTAATTCATTTTTGACAAAGATAAACAGAGTAAATAGAAAAAGTAGGTTTTAAATCATGGTTTAATTTATTAGAGACAAAAAAAGATGTTACAATCTAAGTGAAAAGTAATTATCCCCTAAAACTAATGGTGGAACCACCTTGTTTGCCAGATTTTTGAGAGTCAATGGCAATCATCAATCATATTTGAGTCCATACTTTGACTATGCCACTGAAACCGTTCTTTTCTTTATTTTTCATGGTTTTATGAGACAAAGATGTGCTTGGAGTCCGATTAACTGACTGGATTCGTCAGACTTGTAGAACTGAGAGTCATCAGCATAACGTTGAAAAGGTTTCTTCTCTGCAGTTGGTGGTGGAGAGGACCTGCGGCGCTACTGGGGGGACTACCTGAGACGGACCCACATTCTAGTCTATGTGGTGGACTCGTCGGACAGGAGCCGCCTCCCATTGGCTAAGGCTGAACTGCACCGCCTCCTGAGGGTGGAGCCACAGCTACCTGTTGTTGTCTTGGGAAACAAGCAGGTAAACTACAAGACAGACTGTTGTTTTCAAGTGGAATAACAGTGTTGGTGGTGAACACTTAGGCCCAGTCCACATGGAGATGGTTTTAGGTATATCTGCAAAAGTTCTTTTGTGCATTCACATGGATTTGTTATCTTCGGAGACCAGAAACGATCACTTTTGAAACCAGGTTCCATAGCGGATAAATTTCAGAACACTGGCCTCATGCTTTGTGTGACAGCCCATCTTTTCTTTTTTTTAAGCAATGACATTGTAGCTCCAACTATCCCTCTTAATCAAGGGTCCCCAAAGTCATCCTGCATGTTTTAGTCTCTCCCTGGTTTAACGCACCTGGATCCAATGATGGCTCATTAGAAGGCCTGAGAAGAACCTTGACATGCTGAAAAGGTTGTTGGTACCAGGGGGAGAACTAAAACGTGCAGGATGCCGGCCCCCCAGGAGACACATTGGGGACCCAAAGTGTATGCTGCACTCACAAACAAACCATTTGTTCTGTGGTTTTTGTGTTGTTCTCTGGCAGTGTTACAGCGCCACCGAATGGCCTGGCATACATACTACAACATTTTCTGTGGTGCTGCATCCTGTCATGCTGATGCACAGTTTTGTCTTATTCGTTTGCAAAAATATCCCGTGCTCGTCTCTGTATGTAGAGGGCCTTGGGCCTTGTCTACGTGGGAACATTCTTTCTAGGTTGTCAGTTTTAGAGATATGCGTTCACACGTGACCATTTCCAGAAATGTTTCAATCCACACTGAAACACTGAACACAACCCAAAATGAATCAGTTGGGCTTCTCTCTGGCACACGGTCATGTTTAAAAAAAAAAGTGAAGAAATCAAGAGTAGACAGAGTTAATTTTGTCATTTTCCTTACCAATCAAAGGACAGCAATTAATAACACAAGAAGCTAAAAAATGTATATAAAACTAATAAAGCAGGTGAAAGTAATCTCCTCTTTAGCTGTCCTGCAGAAATAACTCAACTCCTGAAATAAACATGCCTACACTTCCTCCTCCGCTCATATTTCTTCACTCCATGCTCCACTTCTGGAATTATGCATGACTCCTGGAGAGAGGAAGGAATATTTATCACATCTAACATCGGAGCAGCGTAGCTTTCATCCTCTCGCTGCTGTGGACTGACAGTGTAATGAGCTTAAAATGAATTCAACTCAACCTGCACAATGATCCATAATGATGCACAGCAGCTGAAGCTCAGGCAGCATGTGGTGTTTAACATTTTCTAGAGCTCTACAGGTGAGTTTAACACACTGTTCCTTCTCTGATTTCATCTGGAAAATTAATGAGGTGAATCAAATCAAACAGAATATTTCCTCAAGACTTATGAAATCTGTACAAGATCATTTTTTAGTAAGAGCATTATGGTAAGGTTGGGACTTTGCACATCAAAATACACAATGGAATTGTTGAATCATTTAAGTCAAAAACAACTAAATAAAGCATTCAAAAGAGTGTTATACAGGTCGCCTCTTCATCCAGAACGTTCGCCCCTCTCTTTTATCACATTCCGTCAAATTACAATAAGAACCGGTATGTTGATGCGGTTAATGGAACTAAGGCAGGAACTACGGCTTTGATGGTCTCTATAGGAGGACTGTAATACAATCACTGCTTTCATGGAAATGAGCTTGAACAAAAACAGCAGCCATACATTGAACATGGAATTATATATACTGATAAAATGGTTAGGATTTGTGTTCTTCCCTTTGTTTAAGGTTATCTGATGAAATTGATTTCAATCATTTTAGGTATTAACTGCCAGTGAAAATGACCTAAAGATTGATTAAAATGTCCCCAAAACACATATTTTATTGATTTTTTTTTAATTCTTCAATCCAATTACATTATATATAAGTTAAAAATGCTTTGATGGCTAATGTCCTTGTTTTTCATTGGATAGTTAAGCTAGTTGGTTAAACTAAAGTCTCAAATTGTATTCAAATACATAGTTTCAACGCTAGAAGATTCAAAATAAGTTCATTAATATTTAAGTAATATTTTTTTTAAAAAACATTGAAGTTGCTCATGTAAGTTAGCTGCATGCTAACAAAATAGCAACAGCAGCATCATATGAATATATAGTTAGCATGAATTTTTGGGCAAATTGCCAGTGTTTCGAGAATGGCTAACTATGAAACTTCTGTTTATAAACATATATAGAGTTTATATTGATGAAAGACAGACTAATGTGATAATGTAGATGCTAATGCTAATATAACTTAAAGTTGGCTAAATTTACTTGATAGTCATGATGCGCTAAGCTAAATGTTAGCAAAGCAACAAAAAGTCAATATTTGTAAAGCAAATGTTAGTCTTGGATTGTCTCATTTTAAAACTCATTTTAAGATGCAAGTTGAAAGATTTTCAAATATTTTAGTAAGCAAAAACCAGAACCAATGGTTCCCGGTAACTTGGCCCTGCTAGCTAGCTGGGTAGTTTAGCACCTGTGAAACGTAGCCTCAACCAGCTGCGTTACAGAACAAAATGAACCAAAAATCAAAAATGAAAAAAAAAATCAAAAATTTGCCTGACAGAAAAGTCCCGTGAGAAATAAAATACTATGCAGAAAATACAAGGAAATAGCCATGCCACCAAAAAATGTAAGATCTGTGATTACTGTATTTAAGGTCAACTTACCTTTTTTTAAAATTAATTTAAGACATTTTAAAGCCTTGATTTTAAATACATAAATTTACGGCTTTTTAAGGACGCGTGGACACCTTGTTTTAAAAATGCACTTTTCATGTTCCATTGCCACAGGATAAACTGAACGCCTTGAGTGTGGCAGAACTCCATGAAGCCTTGTCTCTGGACGTCGTGACTGATGACAGGAAGCTGTTCCTCCTCGCTGCCCAGCTGGACTCCGAGGAAGCCAAGAGGAAGGCCTGCCAAGGTCTGGACACCGTCCAGGACCTCATCCTACAGCTCGTCTGATCTCACATGGACATGGGCTAACTGAGCCAGAAATAGAGCCTATAAGAACATGGTTCACCCCTTTTCCTGTTTGGTGAGAGGTCTGTGCCAGACGAGGAGGTGATAGACAGAAAATCCTCCACCACCATGGAGCTTTCATACAAACAGGAGAAGAAGAGGAGGAAACAAAATGTGGAATAGGAGGATGAAGTTTTGATGAAATCAGGTCAAACTGTCCCAGGTTTACTAAAGCTAAGTTATTTTTAACCAAGACATAACATTTCATCTGAAGCTGCGCACATATTTTTTGTTGGGTTCTTGTAGATGTTTTTATGCACAGAGAAGAGATTAAAGTGTTCATTCTCCTGTAGATTGATGAATGACACAAGCTCTATGAAATGATTTCCTAAGGGGATAATTACTGACTCCTGTGTTGATATTTTATTGATGGAGATTAAAAATGGAGGCCTATGACACTTTATACAACAGCCTTGCTGTAGCTGTATGAAGACAGTTTGCTGTTGGCGATTTTTATTTAAGGGGAAACTAAATGTATTTCCAGTGACTTTAACTGTTTGTATTACATACTATTCTTAACTTTGTAATTTTCCAGCATTAGTTAGCCTGGTATATATGCAAAGATAATATGAACAGAGCTAAATCACAAATTTAGTAGAAGGTCAAGAGGTGTTTGATAAAAAGTTCAGCATATTACCTTTTACCTGAGAGCTTTTGAAAATGAATCAGATACCCACTTTGATTTATTATGGAATATTATTACACACTATAGGGATAACGATTATCTTTAAACACTGTTTTAAACTCAAAATCATTGTTTTATCATTTTACTGGAGTTTTGACACCATTTATGTTTGTACAAGTTTTTTTTTTGTTTAGAATTTAGTGTTCGTTGGAAAGTAAATGAGACTTTGTTTTTACAGAGTTATGCTTAAAATAATAATGAATATAAAAAATGTTTTTTAATGAAGACAGTCAGTAATAAATTGTAAAATTTCCAGTCTTTTCTGCACAGAGACCTTCTCTTTCACACAATTGAGTTTAAATTGATATATTAGGTAAAGGGTGCTGTAATGTTAATCTGACATCTAAAATGTAATTTGTAGCTAAGAAAGGATTTTATATTTATTTGTGTTTTTTTTCCTTGCGTTTTTTTTCTACATGTTGTGCTGATTACATGTTTTAGTCTAAAGAAATTTGATTGTATCCTAGATTAAATCTTTTCTTTTCTGTTGACTGTGGCTGTGTAAATAAAATAGTTTGAATGACTTAAGATAATTTTAATTCTTTAGGAAACTGTCAAAAAAAGTCTCAAAAAAGGACCAAGGCAGGATTACAGTCATGAACTATTACAGTATAAATCAAATTTTACTGAGCAAAGCTCCCCAAGAGAACAGTATTTTTTTCAAACATAAAAAACTCAAAATGCACTGTTCCAAATTATTATGCACAGCAGATTTTCTAGACATTTTGGATTATAAAGAACTGCAAACGGTCATTCTTTGAATGTGCAGCATTAAGTGGTCACATGTACTAAAATCAAAAGCTATTTCAGTCAAAAACATCTTAACAGACAGAGTGACATGTTAACATTGGATCCCTTCTTTGATATCACCTGCACAATTCTTGCATCCATTGAACTTGTGACTTTGTGGAGTTTCTGCTTGAATTTCTTTGCAGGATGTCAGAATATCTTCCTAGAGCTGCTGTTTAGATATGAACTGCATTCAGATCTTCTGCTTGAGGAAACTCCAGAGGTTCTCAATAGGGTTGAGGTCAGAGGTCAGAGGAGGATGGTGACCACACCATGAGTTTCTCCCCTTTTATTCCCATAGCAGCCAATGACACAGTGATATTCCTTGCAGCATGTGATGGTTCATTGTCATGCATGAAGATGATTTTGCTACTGAAGGTTTGGCTCTTCTTTTTGAACCATGACAGAAAGCGATCAGTCAGAAAGTCCATATACTTTGCTGAGGTCATTTTCACACCTTCAGGGACTCTGAAGGGGCCGACCA
>CAEFZX010008431.1:0-16854 GCA_903066825.1 Alfaro cultratus
CTCATTGCATCAGCTGGGGTTAAATAACTTGTTGCCAGCTGAAAGATAATCGCCTATGCAGTAATTATCCAATAGGAGGCTTGTACCTATTTGCTTAGTTAAATCCAGGTGGCGACTTTTAGTTTGGCCAGGCAGTGTATATTCACATGAAAAACCTCTGAAATAACATTTATTGGTTCTGATTCAGTTATTTTATTCAGAAAATAATTTGCCTTCTTAGTATTTCTAGCTGCCTTCTGTAAAAAATACAGTGACAAACTTGTATTGTCACTGGGGATGGGATGGGATCCCATCCCACCTTGTGTGATGGGATGTTTCTATACAATATGTACTGTCTAAACAATTTATTAATTTACTTTATACAGAAATTAAGTCCTGTACTTTTGCTGAAAGATGACCCAATATAGTCGATCTATCCAAAACTTTGTCATGTTATATTGTTGTTATTAAGGTGTTAGAAACTTCAAAAATAAAAGAAGAACACACCTTTCAGTTGACATGCCTGTGGATGGAAAAACCCAAAGTTTTAGAACAAAATTCCCAACAAAACAAAGTTTCTTCATTGAACTTCAACCAAATGACGGCTCAGATTGCTCCATCTGATCTACGTCAGCCAGCCTAATCTCAGAACCGGGACATACCAGCAGGGGTGAAAGTAAGCTAGAACGGTCCGGTACTGCATATCGCTAAAAGACTCTGCACCAGTACACAGTACCCGGAGATCGGCTGCAATACAACTGTCAGGTTCATTAATTTAAACATTCTCACACAGATATTGGAAAGAAAGAAAGAGACAAGTGATTTTAGATTTTTACACTCAGAGCGGAGAGCAGGGCAAAAGACATCACCATCTTAGTCTTTAACCCCACAGTCTGAAGCATGCTCTTCCACATTTTCCTTTAATTTTCCTGAAGGCGGTCCCTTTGTTACATAGACGGTGACGACTGCTTGTGGGTGAGGGGCAAACCCAGTCGCCACCACACAATCATAAATCTTTTCTAATACAATGAAGTTTTCTGTCTTTTCTGCATCTGTGGTCTCAAGCGCAGTTCACG
Source organism: Alfaro cultratus (assembly GCA_903066825.1). Taxonomy (NCBI): domain Eukaryota; kingdom Metazoa; phylum Chordata; class Actinopteri; order Cyprinodontiformes; family Poeciliidae; genus Alfaro; species Alfaro cultratus. The sequence continues at coordinate 1,056 of CAEFZX010008431.1, forward strand.
TGTCACTCTGGGTCATAAACTTTGACCCTTAACCTTTGGCTGCAGAGTAGCTGGTATCTCCTTCCAATTTGGCACATTTAAATGTCTTCCTGCAGGCATCTCTCACATAGCGCACATTCCAGAAACAGGCTCTGGAATCTTACAGTCCTTAAATATAATGATTAGTATTTATATAGGTTATTAATTTAATGCTATCAACAACTGTCATTCAGAAAGGCTGCACCTTCAGGATAGATTGGCTACCATTAGGCAAATCTTCATCTGTTTGTAAATTGCTCATTTTCTCATTCCGAATAGTTTCTGAACTGTCTGTGGTTGTGATGGAGCCTCTCTCTCTCCAGCCGTCTCTCTGCTCCTCTTTGTCCCCCTCCTGGAGCTTGTAGCTTTCTTCAAGAGGACTTGGCTCAGCCAGATCTAGAGAAACTCATCCATACGTTTATCTTTAGTCACATTAATTATTGAAACAGCGTCTTCACAGGTCTGTCCAACAAATCAATCAAACAGCTGCAGCTGATCCAGATGCTGCTGCTCACGTTCTCACTAGAACCAGGAAGATAGAGCACAAAACACCAATTTTAAAGTCCCTCCACTGGGTCCCTGTAGCTCAAAAAATAGACTTTAAAACACTGTTGCTAGTTTATAAATCACTGAACGGCTCAGAACCACAATACATTAAAGATCTGCTGCTGATGTATCAACCTTCCAGACTCGAATGTATATATGACAATTTACTGTCTTAAGTTTACATAATGTGGTTCATGGTTTATTCGTGGTCCCTTGCTGCCATCTGCTGGACAAATTAGAAATAACTTTATAGCAAGCGAGAATAATGGCTTTCATTTATTTCATCTTCTGCATTTCTCGTAGAACACACTCAGCCCTATTAAAGAATCCAGTACCCAAAATCTTTCCTCTCATCCTCTATCAGATGCTCTTGGCGGCCGTACCATTCATAGAACTAGCACTAATAAGGGAGCCTAACACCACAGCTCTGCCCGATCATTAAATTTCTTGGCCCTCAGAAATCCAAGATGCATGTACTTTCCCTTTAGCCATTTCCAAGCTTCATATCCAGATAACGGGCAGCCCGTTCTGCCCCTCAAGGTTCAGTCAACTCACTTTCATCAACAGCAGCCTCCTCTGATATTCTCTTTTCTCAGACTTGAACGTCTATTTTCACCACTAAGGCAATAGGCAGTCAGCTCTCCGGCCCTGCAGCCGGCTGGCCATCAATCTCGCAGGCCCCATTAGCTTGCCGGCCATCAGTCACTCAGGCCCATCAGCAGGCCACGGCCATTGCAGCCGCCCCTAACAAATTTCGTCAGACTGCAGGCTTCCCTATGACCGCTGATTGGTTCATCAACCACCTTAAACTGTCTCTAGCAGCTTGCGGCCTTCCCCCTAGCCACTTCTCAGGCCACTCCTATAGAATTTGTGCTGCCTCAAGGCGTCCCCACTGCTTCTCTCCCCCAGCTCGGCCGCTGGTCATCCCCAGCCTTCTCATCTTACATCAGACCAGATCTTTCAGTTGTGCTAATTGCTCAACATTCTATATCCGCAGGTGAGCATCTTTCAGCCTTTCAGCCCCCGCCAACGACGCGGCTTGTGCCCATCAGCCCCCGCCAACGACGAGGCTTGCCTTTCAGGCCCCTGCCAACGATGCGGCTCGCGCCTTTCAGGCCCCGCCAATGACGCGGCTCGCGCCTTTCAGGCCTGGTCAACGACGCGGCTCGCGCCTATCAGCCCCCGCCAACGACGCGGCTCGCCTTTCAGGCCCCTGCCAAAGATGCGGCTCACGCCTATTAGGCGACGCGGCTCGCGCCTATCAGTCCCCTGCCAACGTAGCTGCGCATCTCATTAGGGGATGAAAAGTACAAGTCAGCAAGATTTCCTGACTGCATGAACTACATGGATCAATGGAAAAAGAAGCATGGTGTAGAAGGAAAGTTGAAATGTGTGGTTGGAATCTTGGAAGGAAGTGTTGCAAGTAAAAAAGGAAGAAATAAAGAAAGGGAGTTGGCATGTGCTAAAGTATGGTTGAATGCAGCTGTTGCGACAAGAGAAAAGACACACCAAAAAAAAGAAAAAACAAAGAGGAGGAAGTGGCCAGTATGTTTGTCAGACCGGAGGACAATGAAGCTCCAGTGAGCCAATGCCTCATTCTCGCAGCAACTCAGGGAGAAGCTCAGCAGGGAGAACAGGCAGGTGCTACAGTGCTGCTGCCCCCACCAGCAGCAACAGCGCATTTATATCCTAAGCTGCCAAATCCAGCTCAACACAACCCTCCACCATATGAGGCTCCCCCTGGTAAAACACCAATATGTGATAAAAAGAGGTGTAACCTTAGAAGTCAAGCAACAGGAGGCCCCCCAATCAGCCTCCTCATGTGTATGTTTTCTGTCCCTGGACTTTAGAGGAAGTTAGGGAAGCAGTAGAAGGAGTTACTCCAGCAGCAGAGGACCCTGATCAGTGGACAGAAGATATGCAGGGAATTAATCATTCATATAGACTGAATGGTCACGAGGCTGGAGAGGCTGCAATGTCATCATTGCTGCAATGATGACATTGCAGCAATGATGACATTGCAGCCTCTCCTTACAATGTCATTCAGTAAGGGAACCAAAGTCCCCTTACTGGATTATGGCCATCTGGCAGGTGTAAAACAGAAAAATGGAGAGGAAGTCAATGATTTCCACATCAGATTTGAGAAAGAATTTAGAGTCCATAGTGGAATCCCATATGATGAAGCAGATAACAGTGCGTACCAACAGCAACTTAAGAATGCACTCCTCACAGTGGAAGTGGACAAAGCCAGTGTTACTCAAACTATGCAATGGGCTGGACACGCAGCTAAAGTGGCAATGGGCTGGACACGCAGCTAAAGTGGCAATGGGCTGGAAATGCAGCTAAAGTGGTTAACAAAGAAAAAACAGGTGTTTCACCTTGATGAATTTGACACATCAATGTTTTTTTCAAGCCCCATTCAGAGGTAGAGGCAGAGATAGAAATGGATGAAGGGGTCAAAGCATATTGAAACCTACATTATTGGAAGATCCAGAAACAGGAGTAAAAGTAACTACATCTGTTGTAATATCACTTAAATGTCCCACCAATTTATTGGGCAGAGACCTGATAACCAAACTAGGAATAGCAGTAGTTCCTATTGAGAATGGCATACAAGGATTCAGAACAAAACACATAGACTTATGCTGTGGAAACAGAAGGACAGGTATATTGTTCATATGACCTTGTCCCTAGTTTAAATCTTACCCTGGCCAGTAAATTACTGCTTGAAGCTAAGAAGCAGTTGGCGCAACCCCAATCACAAATGACCTACCGTCAATTACATGTGACCATGAACATTTTTCTCAGTCCAAGAGATCCACATATTGGTAAATTTCTTGAAACCACTCCAGTTACTCTAGCAGTAACAGATATGTACAGACAAAAGATTGTTTTCTGCAGTGAATGTACTGATTGGAGGCGTAGGGTAAGAGAGTACAGCTTAAAACAAGAGGCAACGGAAGGAATTGCACCAGTAGTGGCAGATGTTTTGAAAGGAAGAATCATTAGAAAATGTTCAGATTCCCCATGTAACACTCCTCTTTTTCTGGTACAAAAGGCCAATAAAACAGATTGGCGCATGAGCCAAGACCTGACAGCAGTAAACAAAGCAGTTGAAACCAGAGCGCCTAATGTACCAGATCCACACATATTGTTAAATTCATTGAAACCAGATCACAATTTTTTAACGGTAACTGGTCTTAGTAATGCCTTTTTCTCTGTTCCAATTCACCCAGACTCTCAGTTTGGGTTTACATTTACTTACAGAGGTCAAGGGTACACATACACCAGATTGCCCCAATGTTTTGCAGACAGTCCAACAATTTTTACCCAAGCAATTATGCCCTGTTTAACAAATTTTCAAATGTTCTCTAGAAGTCAGCTTTTGGATTATGTTGATGATTTATTGGAGGCCTCTGAAATTGAAGCAGCCTGTAGGGAAGACTCGCTCGCTCTACTACACCATCTGTATAAAACAGGAAACAAAGTCAGCAAAAATAAACTACAGTGGGTGAGAAAAAAGTGAACTATTTAGGTCACACGTTGTCAGCTGCAGGAAAACAAATACAGGCAACTACAAAGCAGACTATAACTGATGCTCTGAAACCTGAAACAAAGAAACAGATGATGTAATTTCTTGGATGTTGCAACTACTGTAGAGCATGGATCCTTCACTATGATGAAAAAGCACAACCTCTACAAAATCTCATCCATAGTGTTCCCATGGCAAAGACTGACAAAATAATATGGACCACAGAAGCAAAAAAAGCATTTGTGGAACTAAAACAAGCATTAATGGAAACCACCACATTGATTCTGCCAGACTATAGTAAAACCTTTGTACAGACTGTAGACTGTAAAGGAGGATTTATGATCTCGGTGTTATTACAGAGCCATGAAAGGAGACTGAAACCAATGGCATTCTACTCTAAGAAGCTAGATCCAGTGGCTAAATCCCTACCTGAATGTGTTCAGGCTTCTTGGATGTGCTGCTCTTACAAGCCAAAATGAGTCTATCACCAGCAAGACATTTGTCTTATACTGCCATCCTTTTGTCACAAAAGGATAAAATGGTGCACTGTGCTGAACCTGGAAACACTGATCCCGTTGCCTGATGATGGCTCTCCACATAGATGCCTTGAAGCAACAGAGCATTTACAATTGCATGTGTCAGATTTAAAACACACACCTTTGATATCAGGTTTGTTGATGGATCATGTTCAAAGGACCAATTATGAAATAATTAAAGTGGCTATGCTATTGTTAAATTACCAGACCAAATCATAGAGGCAGGAAAATTACCAGCGCACAGATCAGCATTGGCTGCAGAATTAATAGCATTGACAAGAGCTTGCATTCTGGCAGAAGGAAAAGAAGTGACAGTGTACACAGATAGTCAGTTTGCTCTTTCCACCTTATTTTACTTTGCTAAACAACAGGAATGCAGAGGCATGACAACATCCATGCAGAACAATGCTCCAGCATCAGACAAACAAATGTGGATAACAAAAGGAGCAACAATGAATGCTGAAAACATTTAGCAGGTTAATGGTAAACCGGTCCTACCAAAATCTCTTTTTCAAGCTGCAGCAAAAGTCACACATGAATTTTGTCTTGTACCAACAGGAGGGATGTGTACCATTATCCAACAGCATTTTGCTACATATGGACTAAATTATTGGACATTTTTGTAAAGCATGTCCAGTCTATAAAACATAATCCCCAAGGGAACATGAGAGCTAAAAGGGGCATATTTCCAAAACCATAATACCCTTTCCAAACAATGCACATGGATTTTATTGAGTTGACACAAAGTAGACCATATAAATACTCCCTAGTAATGATTGATGCATTCTCTAAATGGGTTGAAATAGTCCCATCAAAAAATGCAGATGCCGTAACAGTAGCTACAGCTCTAAGTAAAACTATTATCCCAACACATGGTATCCCACAAACTATTTACAGTGACAAAGGGCCACATTTTGCAAACCAGGTGGTGCAAAACATGGCTACTCATTTAGGAATGGCATTGAAAAACCACTGTGCCTATCACCCTCAGAGTGCAGGCCTAGTGGAAAGAACAAATGGAACAGTGAAAAGCAGATTAAGAAAATGCATGGAAACGACTGGCAGGCCATGGCCAGAATGTTTGGATTTGGTAAAGCTCTATATGAGAATCACTTCCACTCAAGAAGGTTTGACACCTTTTGAAATCATTCTTGGGAGGTCGTATAAATAGCCTGTATTTTTCACAGACTTACAAAAGGCAGATGAGGAGCAAACATTGGCAGATTGTATTAGAACTCTTAAACTGAAAGAGATGCCAAATGCAAATTTACTGCCATCTGATTCTCCTCCCTTGCAGGACACTCCACCCATCAAGCCAGCAGACTGGGTGTATATCAAAGTCATCAAGAGAAAGAACTGGGTCAGCCCAGGATGGGAGGGACCATTCCAAATGTTGCTCACCACAGTGAAGAGTCCTGAAAGACCCAGCTGGATCTTTCAGGACTCTGAAAGTTTTAGAAAGTGTTAGGATCCTATGCTGCATGGTGGCTGCAAGAACAGCAATACGAAGTCTCCAATAGTAGGAGATGCCTCAGATGTCTGTGAAGGCTGAACAAGTGATTGCAGGAAAAATATCAGGAAAGTTCACAAGGAATCAAAAGAATCGAGAGCAACAACACTTCATTTCAGGTGGAAGGAGGCTGGCGACTATGTGGAAATAAGACCTACCCAGTTTTACCCACCAACAGGTCAGGACAGTGTGCTCCTATATTCATGTCAGATTACACTTTCTTTATATCTACTCAACATGTCCAGGACTCACACAACAACGGACGAAGGAGAAGAAGAGAGGTGCTGCAGATCAAAAACATGACTGTCTGGGGATTGGATGTTCTAGACAAGTTCAAGAATTGGAATAAAGGTCAGAAATTCCTACATTCATTTCCCCCCATGGATAGGGGTAGCCAAAAATACCTTCAGACTGGAAGCTGTGGATTACCACCAAAAAGTCATTTGTGAATATCACCCTTGACATTTTTGCTGGACAAAGAGAAGAAATGGAAGCAGTCAAACTGATGGTGCTCTTTTTGGGTGAAAAGGCTGTTTATACAGCTTCTGTAATGCAGTGTTCTATCAGATCTGCATATGCTTAGTACGAACTGCATGTATGCTATTCTGACAGCGTATGATGATCTCACAGAACACCGGTAACAGTTGTGGACTTTAAACGACAGGCATGGAGGACGATTTACAATGTTTTCAAAGGTCTAGAGATGTCCCAGATGAAGATATTATGAGACACAAAGCTGAAGTTGGTTTCCTATTGCAGCTTCCGATTCTCGAAATGGCAAAAGGGCGATTCCACCTATTTCTCTCACTACCTTCAGCATCCTTCATCAGCTCTAGTTAAACTACAACACCTACACTTTTCAAACCTGGACTAGATTATTCTGCTCTAAGCAGAATCTTTAAACCTAGTTTGAGATTTATGAAACTTCAATAAAGGGTGATTTTAGTACTTTATTTGCATCCACATGAGAAATGAACTCCTTCTCCAAAACGTATTATTTTACTGTTTTCCACTTTTAGCTTTCTATTTTCTCTAATTTTTGTATATTCAGTGTAGCAAGATTTATTCCTAGTTATACAACAGTACAGTAATCTCAGTTAATTATTCAAAGTAGTTTAAAAAGTGTATTTCTAAGGAAACCCAGCAGATTGACTGTGGAGCTTAAGTCAGGATCTTGAGAAAGTAAGTCTGAATTGCTTTGGGTTTTTTCCATGCCCCCTTAGGGGCTTCATAGATTTATGTAGGCCTATAAGTGAAATGTTTAATTTCCCTTTATGGTAAGTTTTTGAAACGCTGACCAATAATGTCTACTTTTTGACAGATTGACATACGTTCTTTTTTTAAGAGAATAGTCTGACAGCCACATTCAGCAAAGGGAATATAAAACAACCTAGTAACAACTAGCAGCCTAATAGCAACTCAATATTAAAAAATAAAATAAGTACAATGTCAATGAGTTTACTCTTGTCTGTACTTCTAATGACAAGTTTGGGGGGAAAAAAACAGTAATGTGTCAGGTTCCGAGTTTTTTTCCCTGCCCTCTAGTTTTTTTTCCTTTTGTCCCTCCTCCCCGTTGTCACCTCTCATCCTGGCGGTGCATTCGATGAATGGCTTGAGAAGCCGCCAGAGGACAGCAGAGAAGCTGTCTACCCTGGGGAGGCGTGCCTCTCCTGATTGACACACCGGCGTAGAATCAAGTCATCAGCTTCTCGAGGATTTAAGGAACGGACCGCCAACACTCTGACGCCTGAGTGTTAATCAACATTGGTACTCCGAGCCGTTTAGAGTTTGTCTCTGTCTGCTTTTCGAGCTATTCTAAATATTTCTCTCGTCTTCCTTGTGCCCTTCAGGAGTCTCAATCCTAGTCGGAGTTTTTGGACGCCTGACGTTCAGGACCGTGTGATCTGGCCGGCGTGTTCCATCGTGACGCCGAGGCTGACTTTTCACTGGTTGCCCGAGTTCCACCCGCGTCCTTCCTCGGACTGCTCCTCCTGTATCTCCTCCGGTTGGTAACCTTACGCCTCGATCCGCACCGTTTCCCTGAACTTACCTGTCCGTCCTCCACCGCAGTTTTCAGTTTTTTCCCCCGGACCACGCCTCGTTGGATCAAGATCCCCGGGACGCTGTCCAAGTGTAACCTCAAGGATACGGAACCCCTCACCATAAGTAAGCCACCGACAACGCTCTTTAGATTCCCCCTCTGTTATTTCCCACGACATTGAACTCACCATCTCCTTTGCTGTCACTATAGCTCACCGCCACCGGAACCCCCTGCCCCTGGATCGTCTGCACATTCCATAACACTGTAATAAAAATCTTAAACTGATTCCTTCCTCCTGTGGTGTTTCTGCATGTGGGCTAGAAGCCTAAACCAAAACATGACATAATGACCATCACAGACTTTTTATTTTTATTATTTTTACCAGCTATTAGGAGGCAGAGGTGTATTATCAGGACCTTTATTCAGATGGCTATTTGAAGTGCAAAATATTGTGCTTAGTGATTTTTTTGCAATGGGCAATTTTAAGTGGCAATGTAGTACTTAACTAATTTAGAACTATTTTTGTGATATTTAAGAATGGAAATTGGGTACAGCATTGGCTTTATTTATTTGAAGATTACTTTACAGTTGTTCAATACAAAATGTTGTATATGTACAAAGATGGAGAAAAGAGGATGGACAGAAAGAGCCAAGACAGTCAACAAGAAGGAAAAAGAGAGAAATGAAAGGGACAGAACAAGATCTGGAAGAAACAGGTGAGATAATGAGCCTATATTTTTATGGAAACAAAAAACACTTAATAGTTAAAGGTGCAGTATGTCACTTTTATGGTCATATTTGATAAAAAATGTAACTATATGCTGAAAGTAGAAGATGAGAGATAATCTGTGAAAAAATCAAGTCCCCCTGTCTTTTCCTTGTATCCCTATTGCTGGGTTTCAGACATGTGACCCGGATGACACGTGAAATTTAGATGGAGGAACGGAAGTGGATTTCACACAGCTTTTTATTGAGAAGTATTCACAACAAATGTATGAGAAATGTTTTGAATAAACAAAATATTTATGTGCAGACAGAAAACAGTAACAATTTGAAAAGCACACAACACTGTAGGTATATTCTGCTTAAAATAAATCCCCTGTACTGTCCAAAACAATTTGGAAATTGTCCTGGATTGTCCAAACACACCAGTTCGGGATGACCGCTCTTTGACCAGAACCCAGAATCCCAAACTGCCTGTATACTGCCTGTTGTCTTCCGTGAAATTCAACTACAGCATGCGGGTCCTTCCAGATGCTCCTGGTCAGATGCAGGACTCCTGTCTCCACAGTGTAAGGCTCCATGTGTGGTAGGGTTGAAATGCAACAAGGTGACTGTTGCAGGCAGTTCTTCCCTCTCCACCACAGAAGTCATCATCTCTCTGTACCTCTGGTAGAAGCTCCAGGATGGTTGGACAAGGACAGCAGGTGATGTTGCACAGTGGCCGAGTACCTCAATGCCGGGATCCCGATCCAAATAATGCTCCAACACTTGCTGAGTCTGCTGTAAATTCAATTGTTGAATGTGCTCCTAGTGACATAAAAATAATTTCTGAAGCTCATGGTAAACAGCCAACATTATGCCACATAAAATAAAATGTAAATATAATTTATGATATGCAAAGGGAAAAAACGAAACTTAAATGTTCAACAGCAGCAACCTCTGATCTTAAATTCTCCGGACGCCATGTCCTCTGCTGAGATGGTCAGGTGTTGGACCGACTCTGCGACCTCTGACCTGTCTGCCACCTGTAATCCCTGACCCGCCATGGACATGGCGTCCCATTCTCCTCACCCGTCACTGTTGATGTAAATCCCTCATGGAGCCATGGACTCCAGGTCAAAACTCTAGTCGCATAACAGAGATGAAATGTCACACTATGCAAAGCAAAAAATGTAAACTGCCAATTCACTGGCTTGACCTGTTGCCTAGATATTTAGCAAATCTTAACATGGAGTAATTATACACTGTAGCTGCTTTTATGTTAGCTTACTGGCTATTTACAACTTATAAAAAATAGTGCAACGTTAAGATATGAACTGACTATTTTTAAAGTGTAAAGCATAACAGTGATACCTACTGATGTTAAAGCTGTTTATCTGCCATCTGGAGCGTTGTTTACTAGTCTGTATGTGAACACTAGTTTTCTGCGTACGAGAGGCCTGCGTAACACAGCCGAGAGCGAGGGGCCGGGGCTTGTATGAGCTGTTTGAATTTTCAGGCCAAGTCCACGGTTCGAAAAAATCACATACTGCAGCTTTAAGATGAAAAATCTGCAGAGCCTATTAGGGGACATGAAGGATTTTTTTTCTTTTGAGTTCACTCACAAAGCTTTTGCATTCTCTTGCAGTAAAGTACTGATCAGTTCATGAGGCATAATTGATACTATAAGCCTTTATTGTGGTAACCATCGTACTTTCTGCTACTATATAAGGTTTTTGTAAGGCTTTCCATGTTATTATCTCATTGTGTAAGAAGTAGAAAAATAAAAAAATGCACCCAAAAATACAATACATATTTGGACTTTGAGTTATTATCACAGGGAAATAAAGTCATCTGACTGTTTTGATTGCGTCTGTTTTGTGTTGGTAGTCTGAGTGGTTGAAAGAGCCGTTTTCATGTACAGACAGACACAAACATGCAGTGAATAAATCAATTGTCTGCCAATTATTTGCACCACAGAGTTAAGAATAAACACATTTTCACTGAGGCTCTTTAAATGTGTATATATTTGAAAGTGTAAATTGACATTTGTGACTGCATACAAAATAGACCAGCAAATATTGCAGTAAGCGTATTGCGAGGGAACGCAAAAGACAAAATAGGGGTTCCATAAAAATCAGCATTTTATATATATATATGCACCCATTTTGTATTTTAATAATTTTCAATTGTTTTGTTATACAAGGAGAGAGAGAAGAAACGGGAGAGATTCTTGAAAGAGAAGGATCAGACCACAGATTTTCATGAAGAAGCAGAGGAGCTTGAAAAGCAGTTTGTCTAACTATCTGAAGCAACCATTTCTAAAAATATAGTCTGTTTTAGGTGACAGAGACACTGGTCCTAGACAAGTAAAGCTGCCTGAGAACCCAAAAAGTGTCTTTGGCACACAGAAGAGAACCTTTCAGTGTAACTGGTTCCAGAGTTTCATCTGGCTGGAATACTCCACTACAAGCAATGCTGCATTTTGCTATAGTTGTAAGGTGTTTGGCAAAAATTTTAAAAAGGATGAATTTGTGACTGGTGGTGTAAAACTTGGAGAAAGGCACTGAGCTTGTTCCTTAAGCATGAAACCACACAATCACACAAAGACAGCGCAGTATGCTGGCAAAGCTATAGAGCTAGTTTGTGCAAGGAAAGAGTTGTGAAGCAAATCGAAAGTGCAAATTCCTCTGACATCAGTGAGAGAAGGGAGTACCTGAAGCACGTTGTGGCTGGGGAAACACAATATTCCATTTAGAGGTCATGATGAATCATCTGACAGCCAGAATAAAGGGACATTTTTGGCATGAGTGGATCTTCTGAAAATGTTTGACCCTTTCTTGTAAATGTACAACCCTCTGTCCAACACCACCTATCTTTCAGCAGCTTGCCAGCATGAAATGATACAATGTTGTTCAGAGGAGGTAATGGCAGCTATTGTAAATGAGATGAGGGAGTCCAAGATGTACGTCATTATGGCTGATGAAGCTGGAGATGGAAAAACTGAACAGCTATCGATCTGTGTGAGATATGTTTCAAAGGATGTTGTGAAGGAACAGTTCCTAGACCTAATAGAGTGACCAGCTTTGATGCTGCATCAATATCAAATGCAATTAAGAACCAGTTTGTGGAGAAAGGCATTGATGACTTGAAATGTGTGGCTCAAAGCTATGATGGGGCAGCAGTTATGAGTGGGCCAGTAGGGGTTGTCCATGTTTTTTTTTTTTTTTTATTTTATTTTTTTTAAAAAGCATCCTGAATCAATTTATGTGCATTGTAATCCCCACGAATTAAATATTGTCTTATGTTACACGTGCAGAGCCATTTCTGAGGTCAGGGAGGTTTTTTTCAGTGTCTCTCTTGTGAATCACCACGAGTTTGTTGCCATGCAAAGAGGGCTGGGGTAGCAGCAAAGTGAACTTCTCCAGATATCAAACACGTTGGGCATGCCAACTTCATTCAGTAAATGCAGTGCTTGACACCTTCCCTGCCATCAATACACATTTAGCAGCAGGACTGAAGACAAGACTGCAAGTTTTCAACAGTGTATTTGCTGTTTATTTTCCACACTCTACTGCCTATAACAGCATGTTTACACAGATACCTGCAGAAGGAGAGCACCGATTTTGCCCAGGCAGTGATACATAAAAATGCAGTAATTGATTCTCTCAAGGAGAAACACGGTGATGCAGTTATTCATGCCAAAGCTATGACCTTATGTGAGGCAAACCAAATAGCCCAGGAACCCTCCTATGTAGAGGTGCAAGACAAAACAAATGGAGGTCTATGATGTGCAGTCTGCATGTGGGGCAGGCAGAGAGGCTACTACATCTGAGATGTAAGACCTCAACCTACAGTTACTGTTTCCTTGCTTACTACTCAAGTAAAAATACAGTTATTTTTGATTTAAAATAAATGCACTTAATTATTTGTAGTTACTAATATTAAAACCAGGCAGGTTCTGGATCCTTCTCCAGATTTGTGTCTAAAGACAATCCAGTCACAGGAATCTAGAGATGATTCCTGTTGATTTCATGCTGCCTGCTCTGTGTTTAGCCGTGATCAACTTGCCTCATTAAAATTTCACTTTGTCATATCCACTGAGCTGAGTGCTTCGAGTGTGTGTGTGTCCTGCCTTTTCTCCTGCAGCGAGTGTCAGGCAGGCGTAGCCACCTGCAGGTCATCAACATATCAGGAGGAGCGGTTAAATAGGAACTGGTTTCCTGTTTCAGATGCCAGATGGTTCTATAGCAACTATTGGTAACCTGAGCTACCCGGTAATTGGTATAAGCGAATCTCAGTCATTGTTCTAACCTCGTACCTGTTCGTTTTCCTCAGAGTCCTTGTTCCTGGTCCGATCCGAGCCATCACAGTTTTTTCCCCCTGGGAGGCGTTATCAGCTGCATGCTAATAGCGGCTTCCCATTTCTGCCTGGCTCCTTCTGATTTGCCCATCTTTGCTTTCAGATCGCCCCCTGATCCATCTGCCCTGGACCTCCACTCATCTGCTCACCTGCCTGTCCACCCTCCAATGGTCCCTTGCTCCCTAAGCCTGAAGACAGCAGTCTTAGAGCCCTCATTGCTGCTCATCCGCTCATAGCCGATCTCTGGCTCCGTGGATATACCTCCCCCCCAAGATCACCACATCTCCACAAATTATAAGATCTGCCTCCTTTCTGTTGCACATTGATCTCACAGCCAGTCAACTTATCAGTGACTCACCTTCCCTGCCAGAGCGAATCGCTGACCAGACCTCACATCCTGCCGTCAGTTCACCAGTCCGTCCCCGCTGCTATTAAATAAACTTTGGACTTACCATATACTGTGTTTGCATTTGTAATTGTCCTGCACCAGAGTCAGGTGAACCAAACATGACACTTTACTTACTTTCTGATGAGCAAAACAAAGTTCTGCTCATGAAAGAAAAAGTTTCGGGAGTTTGTTATGTTTTATCTTTACTCATTAATTTATATGATTTCAAATGTAACTGAGTAACTGTACTCAAAACAAATTCAAGTAAAAGTAAAAGTTCAGGTTTTGGAATCAACTTAAAGCACAAATTAGACAAGTTGTAATTACAGCAATTGATATAAATGGAATTAATTGCTTTTCACCCCGTATGGCAGAACCAAAATATATATCTTTCCACTTTGTGAAGTGTTTCAACTTCTGTGTTATCAGTACCGGTAGCCTATAGTAAAGTAAACTAATTATGACTTTATTTATTTTGGTTCGCACAATGAGCCACTGAAAATTTTTCTCATAGTTCCGGCAAGAATTTGAAACTACTTCCACCCCAGCATACCAGTAATCTTTTCCATTTAAGTCCTTCGCCATACTTACATCAGCTCCATCCCAGAGTCCAAAGCTCAGACCAAGAAGCAGAGTGAAGACAAGACCGGCAGCCATCTGTAGAAAGAATCGTTAGGAAAGTTCATAATTAGGATCACAATCAACTCAACCAAGACATAAAACCTGATGATGAGCAGTAGGACTTTAAATGTTACCTTGTTTTGATGATTAGTAGAAGAGTCTGTTCCAGCAGCAGTTTCTGCTCACAGGATGTCTCAGAGATGGAAACACAGACTTTATATACCTTCAGTTTGTTTGTCTGTGGACATTTTTGAGTAAGTCACTGTCTGTTCTCGTTTTTGTCACTTCTTTACAAAGTGTTCAAGTTGTTGCAGAATCTTCCAGGATTGGGCCAAGGACGTTTTTCTGGTAGCGTGAAGAGTTACGTACCATAAGAACTGATTAGAACCGGACCAAACCGGCTGATGTTGCCACTTCTGCTTCTCTGTCCAGAACAGTGTTCTTGTATGGAATGTACTCTCTGATAACAGAAGAGCATTAAAAAAGGACGTATCTGTGAGACGTTGCTCTGCTTTTCCTGACTGTTGGATTCAGAGTCTTTTGACTGCCTTCAAATAAAACACTACATTTGAGGTAGAGAATAGAGATTCCCAGGTTCGAGTGGTATATGTCAGATGTCCAGAGGATGAGAGGGTGAAGGAACAATGTTTGCTTAATTTATATTCCACACATATTGAAGATGAGTGGATTTTCCCCAAACTATCACTCCAAACTGCCTCACTAATTGCAATTTGAAGATCCTGCTCCCAGGTCAGTTTAATTGTGACAAAGGATCAGGAACCTAAATGAGAGATCAATTTTATCAAAGAACTGATCACTTTACTCCTTATTGGATCAAAAAACATCAAGTCATCAATTGTAACCTAATTGTATTATGTTATCAGGAGGCTTGTCAGGAAATCTGGATGTATATGAGTTAATAAAATGCCTAACCTGTAAATATCTAAAGAAGTGTCAGGTAGGCAATTCATATTTGTTAGACAGTTGTTCAAAAGAAGCCAACTTGTTTTCAATATAAAGACCTTTACTTTGCCCACACCGAAAGTAGCATCCTGCAACGGAGGAAAAAGGTTATTAAACGCAATTGGACTGGAAAGACTCCTCTGACAACGGCCAAAGTGTTTCCTGAATTGTGAGTAGATTGCCAGGGAGTTATAGACTATACGGTTAGAGGAAGTACGATAAAGAGGTAAGGGTAAGACTGCACCCATCAACACTGGCAGAGATATAGGGGCACAAATGGGCCACCTTCATTGCAGCTGTAGTGCACCCAAAAGGACAAACAACCCAAATTACATTCCCAGTAATAGTGTCAGATATTGGGAAGAGCCAGACCTCCATCTTGCTTTGATTTTTGCAGGTGGTCTTTCTTAAGATGAGGTTTTCTGCCATTCCAAATGTTCCAAATTCACTCTTCCTATTAGAGAGAGAGAGAGAGAGAGAGAGAGAGTGAGGGAGAGAGAGAGAGAGAGAGAGAGAGAGAGAGAGAGAGAGAGAGATAGAGATAGAGAGATAGATAGAGAGAGAGAGAGAGATATAGAT